>MNCI01004664.1:99132-143605 GCA_015680685.1 Gnetum montanum
CCTCATGGCCAAGTGTTGGTCCAACAGACAATCGTGACCAAGTGTTGGCCCAATAGAACCTCATGACCAACTATTGGCCAAACGGACCCTCATGACCAAGGGTTGGCCCAACGGACCCTCGTGTCCAAGTGTTGGCCCAACAGTCCCTCGTGACCAAGGGTTGGCCCAACGGTCCCTCGTGACCAAGTGTTGGCCCAACGGACCCTCGGGGTGCAACGGTCCCTCGTGACCAAGTGTTGGGCCAACGGACCCTCGTGACCAAGTCGTGACCAAGGGATGGCCCAACTGTCCCTGGTAATCAACTGTTGGACCAACGGACCCTCGTGACCATGTGTGGGTGCAACGGTCCCTCGTGACCAAGTGTTGGGCCAACGGACCCTCGTGACCAAGTGTTGGCCAAACGGTCCCTCATGACCAAGTGTTGAACCAACGGTCCCTCATGACCAAGTGTTGAACCAACGGTCCCTCATGACCAAGTGTTGAACCAACGGTCCCTCATGACCAAGTGTTGAACCAACGGTCCCTCATGACCAAGTGTTGGCCAAACGGACCCTCGTGATCAAGTGTTGGCCCAACGGTCCCTCGTGACCAAGTGTTGGTGCAATGGTCCCTTGTGACCAACTGTTGGCGCAACAGACACTCATGACCAAGGGTTGGCCCAACGGTCCCTCGTGACCAAGTGTTGGCCCTACGGTCCCTCGTGACCAAATTTATAAGGGTGTAGGATTGTATGGCTGAAACTGGCCCAATCAGCATATATGAGGAGAGGTAGCGTTCTCCTTAGGAGCACCTCGCATAGCTGCGCTGGCACGAGCACTTTCACGTGACCAAGTGATCGCCCAACGGACCCTCGTAACCAAGTGTTGGCCAAACGGTCCCTCATGACCAAGTGTTGAACCAACGGTCCCTCATGACCAAGTGTTGGCCTAATGGACCCTCATGACCAAGGGTTGGCCCAACGGTCCCTCGTGACCAAGTGTTTGCCAAACGGTCCCTCGTGACTAAGGGTTGGCCCAACGGTCCCTCGTGACCAACTATTGGGCAAACGGTCCATTATGACCAAGGGTTGGCCCAACGGTCCCTCGTGACCAACTGTTGGCCCAACGGTCCCTCGTGACCAACTGTTGGCCAAACGGTCCCTCGTGATCAAGGGTTGGCCCAAGGGTCCCTCATGACCAAGTGTTTGCCAAATGGTCCCTTGTGACCAAGGGTTGGCCCAACAGTCCCTAATGATCAAGTGTTCACCAAACGGTCCCTCATGACCAAGGGTTGCCCCAACTGACCCTCGTGACCAAATTTATAAGGGTGCAGGATGGTATGGCTCAAACTGGTCCAATCAACATATATGGGGAGAGGCAGCGTTCTCCCTGAGAGCACTGCACGGTGCTCTCATGAGAGTGCTCTCCATGGGAGAAACTCGCTTAGCTACACTAGCACGAGCACTCTCACGAGTCCAAGTGCTAGACAAATGGATGGCCTCCTCGAGAGCATGCTCCCTGAGAGCATTCTCCTTGAGAGTGCCTTTCCGGTACACATGTGAGAGTGTTCTCCTTGAGAGCACCCTCCCGGAGAGCCCTCTCCCTGAGAGTGGCCTCCCTCAGAGCGTTCTCCTTGATAGTACCTTGCACTATGCATGTGAGAGCATTCTCTCGGAGCATGCCCTTTCTAGGAGTGCCCTCCCTGAGAACAAGGGTTGGCCCAACGAAGCTTCATGATCAAATTTATAAGGGTGCAAGATGGTATGGTTGAAACTAGCCCAATTAGCATATATGGGGAGAGGTAGCATTCTTCCTGGGAGCATCGCACGATGCTCTCGTGAGAGCGCTTTCATGAGAGCACCTCACATAGCTGCGCTAGCAAGAGCTCTCTCACAAGAGTATCTCATGTAGCGTTTGCGAGAGCACTCTCCGTGGGAGTGCCTTGTGCTGCGCAACATGATGGTGTTCTCTCTTAGAGTGTACTCCTTGAGAGAGCCTTGTGTTATGCATTTGAGAGCATTCTCAATGAGAGAGGCCTCATTGAGAGCATTCTGTTGGAGAGCGCTCTTCCTAGGAGTGGCCTTCCTCAAAGCATTCTTCTCAAGAATGCCCTCCTTGAGAGTGTTCTCAATGAGAGTGCCCTCTCTGAGCATGCTCAACGTGAGCATGCTCTCTGTGGGAGCATCCTCCATGAGAACCCTCTCCTAGAGAGTGTTCTCATTGACAACGTTCTTCCCAAGAGCACCTTACGCTACGCACGTGAGAGCGTTACCCTTGGGAGCACCCTCCCTGAGAGCGCCTTATGCTATGCACATGAGAGCTTTCTCCTCGAAAGCATCCTCATTGAGAGCGTTCTCTTGGAGAGTGGCCTCCTTGAGAACGGTCTTCTCGAGAGCGCCCTTGTTAAGAGTGTTCTCACTAAGTGCACCCTCTCTGAGAGCACCTTGTATTACGCACGTGAGGATGCCCTCCGTTAGAGTGGTGTTTCTGAGAGTGTTCTCACTGAGTGCATCCTCTCTGAGAGCACCTTGCATTACGCACGTGAGGACGTCCTCCTCGAGAGCGTGCTCCCTGAGAGCATTCTCCTTGAGAGCATCCTCCCCGAAAGCGCCTTTTGATACGCACGTGAGAGTGTTCTCATTGAGAGCACCCTTCTTGGGAGCATTCTCCCTGAGTACACCTTGCGCTACGCACGTGAGAGCATTCTCCTGGAGAGCGTCCTCATTGAGAGCATTCTTCTGGAGAGCGCCCTTGTTGAGAGCATTCTCTCAGAGCATGCCCTCCATGAGAGTGCCCTCCCTGAGAATGGGCTTGCTGAGGATGCCCTCTCCAATAGCATCCTTCTTAAGACTACCCTCCATGAGACCGTCCTCTATTAGAGTAGCCTCCCTGAGTGCGTTCTCCTTGAGATCACCCTCCCTAAGAGCGTTCTCCTTGTGTTACGCTCATGAGAGTGTTCTTCTCGAGAGCGTCCTCGTTGAGAGCGTTCTCTCGAAGAGCGCCCTCTGTTAGAGCGGTGTTCTTGAGAGCATTCTCGCTGAGTGCACCCTCTCTAAGAGTGCCTTGCATTACGCATGTGAGAACGTTCTCCTTGAGAGCACACTCATTGAGAGCATTCTCATGGAGAGTGCCCTCCTTGAGAGCATTCTGGCTGAGAACACCCTCCTTGAGAGTGTTCTCGCTGAGAGCGCCATCTACAAGAGCATTTTCTTTGAGGACGCCTTTACTTGGTGCTCTCTCTTTGAGGATGCTCTTTTTGAGAACGCGGTCTTTGTGACGAAATTTATAAGGATGCAAGATGGTATGGCTGAAACTGGCCCAATCAGCATATATGGGGAGAGGTAGCATTCTTCCTGGGAGCATCGCACGATGCTCTCGTGAGAGCACTCTCACAAGAGCTCCTCGCATAGCTACGCTAGCAAGAACGCACTCTCACGAGAGCGCCTCATGCAACGCTTGCGAGAGCACTCTCCATGGGAGTGCCTCTTGCTGCACACATGATGGTGTTCTCTCTTGGAGTGTCCTCCCTGAGAGAGCCTTGCGTTGCATATTTGAGAGTGTTCTCAATGAGAGAGCCCTTGTTGAGAGCATTCTATTGGAGAGCGCTCTTCCTGGGAGTGGCCTCCTTGAAAGCATTCTCCTCGAGAATGCCCTCCTTGAGAGCATTCTTCATGAGAGCACCCTCTCTGAGCATGCTAAACATGAGCACGTTCTCTGTGGAACTGCACTCCATGGAGAGCATTCTTGCTGACAGCATTCTCCTCGAGAGCACCTTACACTACACACGTGGGAGCATTCTCCTTTGTAGCGCCCTCCCTAAGAGCGCCTTGTGCTATGCACATGAGAGTGTTCTCCTTGAAAGTGCTCTCATTGAGAGCATTCTGTTGGAGAGTGCTCTCCTTGAGAATGGTCTCCCTGAGGATGCTCTCCTTGAGAGCATCCTCCTAGAGAGCATGCTCCATGAGAACATTCTCCTTGAGAGCGCCCTCCCTGAGAGCACCTTCCACTACCCACGTGAGAGTGTTCTCATTGAGAGCACCATCTTGTTGAGAGCGTTCTCTCAGAGCATGCCCTTCCTAAGAGTGCCCTCTGAGAGAAGGGTCTCCCTGAGGACACCCTCCTTAAGAGCATGCTCTGTGAGCGCGTTCTCCTTGAGAGTGCCCTTCGTTAGAGTGGATTTTTGGAAAGCATTCTCCTTGAGAGTGCCCTTCATGACAGCACCTTGTGCAACACATGTGAGAGTGTTCTTGTTGAGAGTGCTCTCTTGGAGAGTGGCCTCCCTTCAAGAATTCTCCATGAGAATGCCTTGCGCTATGCACGTGAGAATGTTCTCCTCAAGAGCATTGTCTTGGAGAGCATCCTCCATTAGAGTGCCCTCCCTGAGAGCTCCCTCCTTGGGAGCGTTCTCCCTAAGTACACCTTACGCTATGCACGTGAGAGTGGTCTCTTGGAGAGCACCCTCGTTGAGAGCGTTCTCTCAGAGTGCACCCTCTATGAGAGTGCCCTCCCTGAGAATGGGCTCACTGAGGATGCCCTCTCCAATAACGTCCTCCTTAAGACTGCCCTTTGTGAGATCATTCTCTACGAGAGCACCCTCTGTTAGAGAAGCCTCCCTGAGAGTGTTCTCCTTGAGATCACCCTCCCTAAGAGTGCCTTGTGCTATTCTCATGAGAGTGTTCTCCTTGAGAGTGCCCTCATTGAAAGTGTTCTCTCAAAGAGCACCCTCCGTTAGAGCGGTGTTCCTGAGAGCGTTCTCGTTGAGTGCACCCTCTTTAAGAGTGCCTTGCACTACACACATGAGAATGTTCTCCTCAAGAGCATGCTCGTTGAGAGCATTCTCATGGAGAGCAGCCTTTGTTAGAGCATTCTCACTGAGAGCGCCCTCCCCAAGAGCATTCTCACTGAGAGTGCTCTCTACAAGAGCATTTTTCTTGAGGATGCCCTTACTTGGTGCTCTCTCTCTGAGAATGCTCTTTTTGAGAACGTGGTCTTCATGAACAAATTTGTAAGGGTGCGGGACGGTATGGCTAAAACTGGCCCAATCAACATATATAGGGAGAGGGAGCATTCTTCCTGGGAGAATCGCATGATGCTCTCGTGAGAGCGCTCTCACAAGAGTGCCTTGCATAGCTGCGCTGGCAAGAGTGCGCTCTCATGAGAGCGCCTCATGTAGCTCTTGCGAGAGCACTTTTAGTGGGAGTGCTTCTTACTGTGCATGTGATGGTGTTCTCTCAAGGAGTGTCCTCCATCATAGAGCCTTGCATTATGCATTTGAGAGCGTTCTCAATGAGAGAGCCCTCATTGAGAGCATTCTGTTGTAGAGCGCTCTTCCTGGGAGTGGCCTCCCTGAAAGCGTTCTCCCTGAGAATGCCCTCCTTGAGAGCGTTCTCCATGAGAGCACCCTCCTTGAGCATGCTCAACATGAGCACGCTCTCTGTGGGAGCGCTCTCCATGAGAACGCTCTCCTAGAGAGCGCCCTCCATGAGAGCACCCTCCTTAAGAGTGCGCTCCCAGGAAAAACACTATCTCTCCCTATATATGTTGATTGGGCCAGTTTTAGCCATACTGTCCCACACCCTTATAAATTTGATCATGAACGTCCATTCGGCCAACGCTTGGTCGAGAGCATCTTCTAAAGAACGTTCTCCGTGAGAGCGACCTTTCGAAGAGTGTTCTCCTTGAGAGTGCCTTGGGCTATGCACGTGAGATTGTTCTCCTGGAAAGCACCTTCATTGAGAGCTCCTTTTCAAAGGGTGCCCTTCCTGAGAGCGCTCTCCCTCAGACTGACCTCCTTGAGAGCACCTTACGTTGCACACTTAAGAGTGCTCTCCTTGAGAGCGTACTTGTTGAGAGCATTCTCGTTAAGAGCGCCCTCCGTTAGAGTGGCCTTTTGAAGAGCTTTCTCCTTGAGAGGGCCCTTGCTGGGAGCGTTCTCCCTGTAACACCCTGGTTGAGAGCATTTTGTCGAAGAGTGCCCTCCCTGAGAGCGTTCTCCCTGAGAGTTTCCTCAGTCAGAGTGGCCTCCGCAAGAGTGCCTTGCACCCTGGTATGAATGTTCTCCTCATGAGCACCCTCCCCGAGAGCATTCTATTGGAGAACATCCTCTGTTAGAGTGATCTCCATGAGAGCGTTCTCCATGAGAGCACCTTGCATTATGCACGTGAGAGTTTTCACCTTGAGAGCGTTCTTTCGTAGAGCGTCCTTCCTAAGAGCGCCCTCCTTGAGAAAGCCCTCCATGAGAGCGGTCTCCCTGAGGATGTCCTCATCAGTAGCATTCTCCCTGGAGCGCCCTCGTTGAGAACGGTCTCCCTGGAGAATGCCCTCCTTGAGAGCGGTCTCCCTGGAGAACGTCCTCCTTGAGAGCGGTCTCCCTGAGAGCGCGCTCATGGGGAGCAGTCTCCTTGAGAGGTATTCGTAAGAGTACCCTCCTTGAGAAAGCCCTTCTTGAGAGCGATCTCGTTGAGGATGCCTTCATCATGAACGTTCTCCCTCGAGCACCTTCATCAGGAGCAGTCTTCCTAAGTATGCCCTCCCTGAGAACACCCTCGTTGAGAGCAATCTCACTGAGGACGCCCTCATCGGGAGCATTCTCCCTAGAGCGCCCTCATTGAGAGCGCCCTCATTGGGAGCAGTCTCCTTGGAAGTGGTCTTCCTAAGAGTGCCCTCCCTGAGAACGCCCTACTTCAGAGCAATCTCACTAAGGATGCCTTCATTAGGAGCATTCTCCCTGGAGCACCCTTGTTGAGAGCAGTCTCCCTGGAGAATGCCCTCCTTGTGAGTGGTCTCTCTGATAGCACCCTCATCGGAAGTGTTCTCCTTGGAGCGCCCTTGTTGAGAGTGTTTTGTCAAAGAGTTCCCTCCTTGAGAGCGTTCTCCCTAAGAGCATCCTCCATTAGAGCGGCCTCCGTGAGAGCGTTCTCCATGAGAGCACCTTGCATTACGCACATGAGAGTTTTCACCTTGAGAGCATTCTTTCGTAGAGCACCCCTGAGAACGCCCTCCTTGAGAGTAGTCTCCCTGAGGACATCCTCATCTGTAGCGTTCTCCTTGGAGCACCCTCGTTGAGGGCAGCCTCCTTGGAGAACGCCCTCCTTGAGAGCGGTCTCCCTGAGAGCACGCTCATGGGGAGTGGTCTCCTTGAGAGCAGTCTTCATAAGAGTGACCTCCCTGAGAATGCCCTCCTTGTGAGTGGTCTCTCTGATAGCACCCTCATCGGAAGTGTTCTCCTTGGAGCGCCCCCATTGAGAGCACTCTCCGTGGATAAAACCCTTCTTGAGAGTGGTCTCCCTAAGAGCATGCTCATGGGGAGTGGTCTACTTGAGAGCGGTCTTCGTAAGAGTGCCCTCCCTGAGAATGCCCTCCTTGAGAGCGGTCTCCCTGAGGACATACTCATCTGTAGCGTTCTCCTTGGAGCACCCTCGTTGAGAGCGTTTTATCGAAGAGTGCCCTCTTTGAGAGTGTTCTCCTTGAGAGCATCCTCCGTTAGAGCGGCCTCCATGAGAGTGTTCTCCATGAGAGCACCTTGCGTTACACATGTGAGAGTTTTCAAATTTAGAGCGTTCTTTCATAGAGCACCCTTCCTAAGAGAGTCCTCCTTGAGAACACCCTCCTTGAGAGTGGTCTCCCTGAGGACATCCTCATTGGTAGCGTTCTCCTTGGAGCGCCCTCATTGAGAGCACTCTCCGTGGATAACACCCTTCTTGAGAGTGGTCTCCCTAAGAGCATGCTCATGGGGAGTGGTCTCCTTGAGAGCAGTCTTCATAAGAGTGACCTCCCTGAGAATGCCCTCCTTGAGAGTGGTCTCCTTGAGGATGCCATCATCGGGAGTGTTCTCCCTAGAGCACCATCATTGAGAGTGTTCACCTTAAGAGCGTTCTTTTGGAGAGCGGTCTTCCTAAGAGTGCCCTCCCTGAGAACGTCCTCCTTGAGAGCGGTCTCNTGCCCACATCGGGAGCATTCCCCTGGAGCACCCTCATCGGGAGTGGTGTCCTTGATAGCGGTCTTCCTAAGAGTGCCCTCCCTGAGAATGCCCTCCTTGGGAGCGGTCTCCTTGAGGATGCCCACATCGGGAGCATTCCCCTGGAGCACCCTCATCGAGAGAGGTCTCCTTGAGAGCGGTCTCCTTGAGGATGCCCACATCGGGAGCATTCCCCTGGAGCACCCTCATCGAGAGAGGTCTCCTTGAGAGCGGTCTCCTTGAGGATGCCCTCCTTGATAGGGTCCTCCTTAAGAACGTTCTTTGTAAGAGCACCCTTAGTTAGAGCTAGCCTTCAAAGAGCATTCTCCTTGAGAACGCCCTCCCCAAGAGCACCTTGTGCTATGCACATGAGAGTGCTCTCCTTGAGCTCATCCTTCGTGACCAAATTTATAAGGATGCAGGACAGTATGGCCGAAACTGGCCCAATCAACATATATAGGGGGAGGTAAAGTTGATGATCGGTGGTGGTGATAGAGCGATACATGGGGTTCTCCCCCAGTGATGCCTTGCCCTGCCCATGATATCGCGCCCTCTTTGTTCATGCATGTGACTCACAAGCCTTGTTGTGAAGAAGGATAATCTTAGAGAATGTGGTGTCCTCATTTACGATTTGAGATAGAAGGCTTGTAGCATTGTGGGCATGTTCTCCATCAGAGTGCCCTTGGTTAGAGCAACCATCCGAGGAGCATTCTCGTTGAGAACGCCTTCCTTGAGAGTGCCTTGCTCTATGCATGTGACAGTGTTCTCCTTGAGAGCATCTTCTTTGAGAGCTCCCTCTGGGAAGGCACCCTGCCAGAGAGCGTTTTGTCGAAGATTACCCTCCTTGAGAGCATTCTCCCAGAGAGCATCCTTCGTTAGAGCGGTCTCCATGATAGCGTTCTCCATGAAAGCATTGTCCATGTGAGTGCCTTGCATTACACACATGAGAGTTTTCACCTTGAGAGCATTCTTTTGGAGAGTGCCCTCCTTGAGAACACCTTCTTTGAGAGTGGTCTCCCTGGAGCGCCCTCATCGGGAGCGGTCTTCTTAAGAGTGCCCTCCCTGAGAATGCCCTTCTTGAGAGCGGTCTCCCTAAGGACGCTCTAATTGAGAGCATTCTCTCTGGAGCACCCTCATTGAGAGTGCCCTCATGGGGAGTGATCTCCTTGAGAGCGAGCTTCCTAAGAGTGTCGTCCTTGAGAACGCCCTCATTGGGAGCGTTCTCCCTGGAGCGCCCTCGTTGATAGCGGTCTCCCTGGAGAACGCCCTCCTTGAGAGCGGTCTCCCTAGAGAACGCCCTCCTTGAGAGTGTTTTTGCTGAGGACGCCCTCATCGTGAACGTTCTTCCTGGAGCACCCTCATCGAGAGTGGTCTCCCTCAGAGCGGTCTTTTAGAGAGTGCCCTCCTTGAGAACACCTTCTTTGAGAGTGGTCTCCCTGGAGCGCCCTCATCGGGAGCGGTCTTCTTAAGAGTGCCCTCCCTAAGAACACCATCCTTAAGAGCAGTCTCCTTGAGGATGCCTTCATCGAAAGCGTTCTCCCTGGAGTGCCCTCGTTGAGAGCAATCTCATTGAGGATGCCCTCATTGGGAGCATTCTCCCTAGAGCACCCTTGTTGAGAGTGGTCTCCCTGGACAATGCCATCCTTGAGAGCTATCCTCTTAAGAGTGCCCTCCCTAAGAATGTCCTCCTTGAGAGTGGTCTCCATGAGGATGCCTTCATCAGAAGAATTCTTCCTAGAGTGTCCTTGTTTAGAGTGCCTTCATTGAGAGTGGTCTCCCTGAGAACATCCTCATCGAGAGTGGTCTCCCTCAGAGCGGTCTTTTAGAGAGTGCCCTCCTTGAGAACACCTTCTTTGAGAGTGGTCTCCCTGGAGAATGCCATCCTTGAGAGCTATCTTCTTAAGAGCGCCCTCCCTGAGAATGTCCTCCTTGAGAGTGGTCTCTCTAACAACGCCCTCATTCGAAGCATTCTCCTTGGAGCACCCTCATCATTAGCGGTCTCCTTGAGAGCAGTCTTCCCAAAAGTACCCTCCCTGAGAACACCCTCCTTGAGAGTGGTCTCCATGAGGATGCCTTCATCAGAAGAATTCTTCCTAGAGTGTCCTTGTTTAGAGTGCCTTCATTGAGAGCGATCTCCTTGAGAACATCCTCATTGAGAGCAGTCTCCTTCAGAGCAGTCTTTCAGAGAGTTCCCTCCATGAGAATGCCTTCCTTGAGAGCGATCTCGCAGAGGAAGCCCTCATCTTGAATGTTCTCCCTAGAGCGCCCTCATTGGGAGCCGTCTTCCTAAGAGTGCCCTCCTTGAGAGCAATCTCATGGAGGATGCCCTCATTGGGAGCATTCCCCCTCGAGCACCCTTGTTGAGAGTGGTCTCCCTGGACAATGCCATCCTTGAGAGCTATCCTCTTAAGAGTGCCCTCCCTGAGAACGCCCTCTTTGAGAGCAATCTCACTAAGGATGCCCTCATTGGGAGCATTCTCCCTAGAGCACCCTTGTTGAGAGTGGTCTCCCTGGAGAATGCCATCCTTGAGAGCTATCTTCTTAAGAGTGCCCTCCCTAAGAATGTCCTCCTTGAGAGTGGTCTCTCTAACAACGCCCTCATTCGAAGCATTCTCCTTGGAGCACCCTCCTTGAGAGCATTTTTTTGCCATTGTTGAGATTATTCTCTTGGAGAGCTACCTCCATTGGAACACCCTCCTTGAGATCGGTGTCGCTAGGGACACCCTCTCTGAGAGCATCCTCCTTAAGAGTGTTCCACGTGAGATCGGCCACCTTAAGAGCATCCTCATTGAGAGTGACCTCATCGTGAGTTATCTTCGTTTGAGTGGCTATCTGAAGAGCGTTCTTCTTGAGATCGCCCTTCTCGCGAGCATTCTCCCTGGAGTGCCCTCGTCGAGAGCATTCTGTTGAAAAGGCCCATCCTTGAGAGCATTCTTGCCAAGAGTGTTCTCCCTGAGGGTAGTCTCCGTGAGAGCGTTCTCATTAAGAGCGTTCTCCATGTGAGCACCTTGCGTTACGCACAAGAGAGTTGTCACCTTGAGAGCGTTGTTTTGGAGAGCACCTTTCCTAAAAGTGACCTCCCTAAGAACACTCTTTTAGGGAGCTGTCTCTCTGAGGACATCCTCATCGAGAGTGGTCTCTCTGAGGATGCCTTCATTAGGAGCATTCTCCCTGGAGTGTCCTCGTTGAGAGTGTCTTCATTGAGAGCGATCTCCCTGAGAACGTCCTCATCGAGAGTGGTCTTTTGGAGAGTGCCCTCCTTGAGAATGCCATCTTTGAGAGTGATCTCACTGATGACACCCTCATCATGAACGTTCTCCTTTGAGCACCCTCATCTAGAGCAGTCTCCTTGAGAGCGGTCTTCCTAAAAGTGCCCTCCCTGAGAACACCCTCCTTGAGAGCGGTCTCCCTTTGGATGCCTTCATCGAGAGCCTTCTCCTTGGAGTGCCCTCGTTGAGAGCACCTNTGAGCATTCTCCCTGGAGTGCCCTCGTCGAGAGCGTTCTGTTGAAGAGGTCCATCCTTGAGAGCATTCTTGCCAAGAGTGTTCTCCCTGAGGGTAGTCTCCGTGAGAGCGTTCTCATTAAGAGCGTTCTCCATGTGAGCACCTTGCGTTACGCACAAGAGAGTTGTCACCTTGAGAGCGTTGTTTTGGAGAGCACCTTTCCTAAAAGTGACCTCCCTAAGAACACTCTTTTAGGGAGCTGTCTCTCTGAGGACATCCTCATCGAGAGTGGTCTCTCTGAGGATGCCTTCATTAGGAGCATTCTCCCTGGAGTGTCCTCGTTGAGAGTGTCTTCATTGAGAGCGATCTCCCTGAGAACGTCCTCATCGAGAGTGGTCTTTTGGAGAGTGCCCTCCTTGAGAATGCCATCTTTGAGAGTGATCTCACTGATGACACCCTCATCATGAACGTTCTCCTTTGAGCACCCTCATCTAGAGCAGTCTCCTTGAGAGCGGTCTTCCTAAAAGTGCCCTCCCTGAGAACACCCTCCTTGAGAGCGGTCTCCCTTTGGATGCCTTCATCGAGAGCCTTCTCCTTGGAGTGCCCTCGTTGAGAGCACCTTCATTGAGAGTGGTCTCCCTGAGAACGTCCTCATTGTGAGCGGTCTCTTTCAGAGTAGTCTTTTGGAGAGTGCCCTCCTTGAGAACGCACTCCTTGAGAGCGATCTCGCTGAGGACGTCCTCATTGTGAACGTTCTTCCTGGAGCGCCCTCATCAGGAGTGGTCTCCTTGAGAGTGGTCTTCCTAAGAGTGCCCTCCTTGAGAACAACCTCCTTGAGAGCAATCTCACTAAGGACGCCCTCATTGGGAGCGTTCTCCCTGGAGCGCCCTCGTTGAGAGCACCCTCATCAGGAGCAGTCTTCCTAAGAGTGCCCTCCTTGAGAGCAATCTCATTGAGGATGCCCTCATTGGGAGCATTCTCCCTAGAGCACCCTCATTGAGAGTGGTCTCCCTGGAGAATGCCATCCTTGAGAGTTATCTTCTTAAGAGTGCCCTCCCTAAGAACGCCCTCCTTGAGAGTGGTCTCTCTGACAGCACCCTCATCGGAAGCGTTCTCCTTGGAGTGCCCTCCTTGAGAGTGTTTTGTCAAAGAGTGCCCTCCTTGAGAGCATTCTCCCAAAGTGCATCCTCCGTTAGAGTGGCCTCCGTGAAAGCGTTCTCCATGAGAGCACCTTATGTTATGCACGTGAGAGTTTTTACCTTTAGAGCGTTCTTTCGTAGGGCGCCCTTCCTAAGAGTGCACTCACTGAGAACACCCTCCTTGAGAGCGGTCTCCCTAAGGACGTCCTCATCAGTAGCATTCTCCCTGGAGCACCCTCATTAAGAGCGGTCTCCCTAGAGAACACCCTCCTTGATAGGGTCCTTCATAAGAACGTTCTCCGTAAGAGCACCCTTGGTTAGAGCTGGCCTTCAGAGAGCATTCTCCTTGAGAACGCCCTGCCCAAGAGTGCCTTGCGCTATGCACGTGAGAGTGCTCTCCCCAAGATCGCTCTCATTGAGCTCATCCTTCATGACCAAATTTATAAGGGTGTAGGATGGTATGGCTGAAAATGGCCCAATCAACATATATAGGGGGAGGTAAAGTTGACGACCAGTGGTAGTGATAGAGCGATACGTGGGTTTCTCCCCCAGGGATGCCTTGCCCTACCCACAATATCGTGCCCTTTTTGTTCATTCCTAGGATTCATGAACCTTGTTATGAAGAAGGATAACCTCGAAGAATGTGGTGTCCTCATTTACGATTTGAGATAGAAGGCTTGTAGCGTATCGGGCATGTTCTCCGTCAGAGCTTCCTTCATTAGAGCTGCTATCTGGGGAGCATTCTCCTTGAGAATTCCTTCCTCGAGAGTGCTTTTCTCTACGCATGTGACAGTGTTCTCCTTGAGAGCGCTATCTTTGAGAGCTCCCTATAGGAAGGCACCCTTCCAGAGAGTGTTTTGTCGAAGATTACCCTCCTTGAGAGCGTTCTCCCAGAGAGGACGTTCTCCATGTGAGCACCTTGCGTTACGCACGTGAGAGTTGTGACCTCGAAAGCATTTTTTCAGAGAGCACCTTTCCTAAGAGTGACCTCCCTGAGAACACCCTTTTATGAAGCTATCTCCTTGAGAACGTCCTCATCAAGAGTGGTCTCCTTGGAGAACGCCCTTCTTGAGAGCGGTCTCTCTAAGATCCCCCTTATCAAGAGTGGTCTCCTTGAGAACGGTCTTCGTAAGAGCACCCTCCTTAAGGGTTGTGTTCTTGAGGATGCCTTCATCAGGAGCATTCTCCCTGGAGTGCCCTCATTGAGAGCACCTTCATTGAGAGCGGTGTCCCTGAGAACGTTCTCATTGAGAGCGGTCTCCTTTAGAGCGATCTTTCGGAGAGTGCCATCATTAAGAATGCCCTCCTTGAGAGCGATCTCGCTGAGGATGTCCTCATCAAGATGTTCTCCCTTGAGCGTCCTCGTTGAGAGTGGTCTTTTAGGAGGTCCCTCATTAAGAGCGGTCTCCTTGGAGCACCCTCGTTGGGAGCATTCTCCCTAGAGCAACCTCCTTGAGATCAATTTTTGTTATTAACATGAGAGTGTTCTCTTCAAGAGTGCCATTGTTGAGATTGTTCTCTTGGAGAGCTATCTCCATTGAAACATCCTCTTTGAGATCGGTGTCGTTGGGGACACCCTATTTGAGAGCGTCCTCTATAAGAGCGTGCTATGTGAGATCAGCCTCCTTGAGAGCATCCTCATTGATAGCACCCTCTTCGGGAGTGGTCTTCATTTGAGCGGCCATCTGAAGAGTGTTCTTCTTGAGATTGCCCTTATCGCGAGCGTTCTCCTTGGAGTGCCCTCATTGAGAGCAATCTGTCGAAGAGTGCCATCCTTGAGAACGTTCTTAATGAGAGCATTCTCCCTGAGGGCATCCTCCATTAGAGCATTCTCTGTTAGAGCATTCTCATTGAGAGCATTCTCTATGTGAGCACCTTGCATTACGCATGTGAGTTTTCACCTTAAGAGTGTTGTTTCAGAGACACCTTTCCTAAGAGTGACCTCCTTAAGAATGCCCTTTTAGGGAGCTATCTTTCTAAGGACGTCCTCATTGAGAGTGGTCTTCCTGGAGAACACACTTCTTGAGAGCGGTCTCCCTAACATCACCCTTCCTGAGAACACCCTTCTTGAGAGCGGTCTCCCTGAGGATGCCTTCAATGAGAGCGTTCTCCCTAGAGTGCCCTCATTGAAAGTGCTTTCATTGACAGCAGTCTCCTTGAGAACATCCTCATCAAGAGCGATCTCCTTCAGAGTTGTCTTTCGGAGAGTGCCCTCCTTGAGAATGCCCTCCTTGAGAGCGATCTCGCTGAGGACGTCCTCATTGTGAATGTTCTCCCTGGAGCACCCTCATCGGGAGCGGTTTCCTTGATAGCCATCTTCTTAAGAGTGCCCTCCCTAAGAACGCCCTTCTTGAGAGCAGTCTCTTTGAGGATGTCCTCATCGAGATCATTTTTCCTTGAGCACCCTCGTTGAGAGCGATCTTCTAGGAGCATCCTCATTGAGAATAGTCTCTTTGGAGCACCCTCGTTGGGAGCGTTCTCCCTGGAGCGATCTCTTTGAGATCACTTTTTGTTGTTAACGTGAGTGTTCTCTACAAGAGTGCCAGTGTTGAGATTGTTCTCTTGTAGAGCTACCTCCATTGGAACACCCTCCTTAAGATTAGTGTTACTGGGGATGCCCTCTTTGAGAGCGTCCTCCTTAAGAGCGTTCTACATGAGATTGACCACCTTAAGAGCATCCTCATTTAGAGCGTGCTCATCGTGAGCAATCTTCGTTTGAGCGGCTATCTGAAGAGCGTTCTTCTTGAGATCACCCTTCTCATGAGCATTCTCCCTAGAGTGCCCTTATTGAGAGCATTCTATTGAAGAGGCCCATCCTTGAGAGCGTTCTTGCTGAGAGCGTTCTCATTGACAGCATTCTCCATGTGAGCACCTTGCGTTACGCACGGGAGAGTTGTTACCTTGAGAGCATTGTTTCGGAGAGAACCTTTCCTAGGAGCGACCTCCCTGAGAATACCCTTCTATGGAGCTATATCCCTAAGGATTTCCTCATCGAGAGTAGTCTCCTTGAGGATGCCTTCATCAGGAGCGTTCTCCCTCGAGTGCCCTCATTGNGAGGATGCCTTCATCAGGAGCGTTCTCCCTCGAGTGCCCTCATTGAGGGCGCTTTCATTGAGAGCGGTCTCCCTGAGAACGTCCTCATCGAGAGCGGTCTTTAGGAGAGTGCCCTCCTTGAGAATGCCCTTCTTGAGAGCAATCTCGCAGATGATGCCCTCATCGTGAACGTTCTCCTTGAAGCACCCTCATCTGGAGCAGTCTCCTTGAAAGCGATCTTCCTAAAAGTGCCCTCCCTGAGAACATCCTCCTTGAGAGCGGTCTCCCTTTGGATGCCTTCACCGGGAGCCTTCTCCCTAGAGTGCCCTCGTTGAGAGCACCTTCATTGAGAGTGGTCTTCCTAAGAACATCCTCATTGTGATCAGTCTCTTTCAGAGAGTCCCCTCATTGAGAACGCCCTCCTTGAGAGCGATCTCACCAAGGATGTTCTTCCTTGAGTGCCCTCATTGAGAGCAGTCTCCTTGGAGCACCTTTGTTTGGAGCATTCTCCCTAGAGCGACCTCCTTAAGATCACTTTTTGTTATTGATGTGAGAGTGTTCTCTTCGAGATTTCCATTGTTGAGATTATTCTCTTAGAGAGCTACCTCCATTGGAACACCCTCCTTGAGATCGGTGTCGCTGGGGACGCCCTCTCTAAAAGTGTCCTACTTAAGAGCGTTCTACGTGAGATCGGCCACCTTAAGAGCATCCTCATTGAGAGTGCCCTCATCACGAGCGATCTTCGTTTGAGCAGCTATCTGAAGAGCATTCTTCTTGAGATCACCCTTCTCGTGAGCATTCTCCCTGGAGTGCCCTCGTTGAGAGTGCCTTCATTGAGAGCAGTCTCCTTGAGAACGTCCTCATCGAGAGCGCTCTTTCGGAGAGTGCCCTCTTTGAGAATGCCCTCCTTGAGAGCGATCTCACTGATGACGCCCTCATCGTGAACATTCTCCTTGGAGTGCCCTCATCTAGAGCAGTCTCCTTGAGAGTAGTTTTCCTAAAAGCACCCTCCTTGAGAACACCCTCCTTGAGAGTGATCTCCCTTTGGATGCCTTCATCGGGAGCCTTCTCCCTGGACTACCCTCATTGAGAGCACCTTCATTGAGAGTGGTCTCCCTAAGAACATCCTCATTGTGAGCGGTCTCTTTCAGAGCAATCTTTCAAAGAGTCCCCTCATTGAGAATGCCCTCCTTGAGAGCAATTTCACCGACGATGTTCTCCCTTGAGCGCCCTCATTGAGAGCGATCTCCTTGGAGTACCTTCGTTCAGAGCGTTCTCCCTAGAATGACCTCCTATAGATCACTTTTCGTTATTAACATGAGAGTGTTCTCTTTGAGATTGCCATTGTTGAGATTATTCTCTTGGAGAGCTACCTCCATTGGAACATCCTCCTTGAGATCGGTGTCGCTGGGGATGCCCTCTCTAAGAGCGTCCTACTTAAGAGCATTCTACGTGAGATCGGCCACCTTAAGAGAGTCCTCATTGAGAGCATCCTCATTGTGAGCGATCTTCGTTTGAGTGGCTATCTGAAGAGCGTTCTTCTTGAGATCACCCTTCTCGTGAGCATTCTCCCTGGAGTGTCCTCGTCAAGAGCGTTCTGTTGAAGAGGCCCATCCTTGAGAGCATTCTTGTCGAGAGCATTCTCCCTGAGGGCAGTCTCCGTGAGAGCGTTCTCATTGAGAGCGTTCTCCATGTGAGCACCTTGCGTTACGCACAGGAGAGTTGTTACCTTGAGAGTGTTGCTTCGGAGAGCACCTTTCCTAAGAGCGACCTCCCTAATAACACCCTTTTAGGGAGCTATCTCCCTGAGGACATCCTCATCAAAAGTGGTCTCCCTAAGGATGCCTTCATCGGGAGTGCTCTCCCTGGAGTGCCCTCATTGAGAGCACCTTCATTGAGAGCAGTCTCCCTGAGAATGCCCTCATCGAGAGCGCTCTTTTGGAGAGTGCCCTCCTTGAGAATGCCCTCCTTGAGAGTGATCTTGTTGATGACGCCCTCATCATGAACGTTCTACTTGGAGCACCCTCATTTGGAGCAGTCTCCTTGAGAGCGGTCTTCCTAAAAGTGCCCTCCTTGAGAACACCCTCCTTGAGAGTGGTCTCCCTTTGGATGCCTTCATTAGGAGCCTTCTCCCTGGACTGCCCTCATTGAGAGCACCTTCATTGAGAGTGGTCTCCCTGAGTACATCCTCATTATGAGCGATGTCTTTTAGAGCAGTCTTTCGGAGAGTGCCCTCCTTGAGAACGCCCTCCTTGAGAGTGATCTCACCGAGGATGTTCTCCCTTGAGCACCCTCATTGAGAGCGGTCTCCTTGGAGCACCCTTGTTTAGAGAGTTCTTCCTGGAGCGACCTCCTTGAGATCACTTTTCGTTATTAATGTGAGAGTGTTCTCTTCGAGATTGTCGTTGTTGAGATTATTCTCTTGGAGAGCTATCTCCATTGGAACACCCTCCTTGAGATCAGTGTCGCTAGGGATGCCCTCTCTGAGAGCATCCTCCTTAAGAGCGTTCTACATGAGATCAGCCACCTTAAGAGCGTCCTCATTGAGAGTGCCCTCATCGCGAGCGATCTTCGTTTGAGTGGCTATCTGAAGAGCATTCTTCTTGAGATCGCCCTTCTCATGAGCATTCTCCCTAGAGTGCCCTCGTTGAGAGTGTTCTGTTGAAGAGGCCCATCCTTGAGAGTGTTCTTGCTGAGAGTGTTCTCCCTGAGGGTAGTCTTCATGAGAGCGTTCTCCATGTGAGAACCTTGCATTATGCACAGGAGAGTTTTCACCTTGAGAGTGTTGCTTCAGAGAGCACCTTTCCTAAGAGCGACCTCCCTGAGAACACCCTTTTAGGGAGCTATCTCCCTGAGGACGTCCTCATCGAAAGTGGTCTCCCTGAGGATGCCTTCATCGGGAGCGTTCTCCCTGGAGTGCCCTCATTGAGAGCACCTTCATTGAGAGCGGTCTCCCTAAGAATGTCCTCATCGAGAGCACTCTTTTGGAGAGTGCCCTCCTTGAGAATGCCCTCCTTAAGAGTGATCTCACTGATGACACCCTCATCATGAACGTTCTACTTGGAGCGCCCTCATCTGGAGCAGTCTCCCTGAGAGCGGTCTTCCTAAAAGCACCCTCCTTGAGAACACCCTCCTTGAGAGCGGTCTCCCTTTGGATGCCTTCATCGGGAGCCTTCTCCCTGGATTGCCCTCATTGAGAGCACCTTCATTAAGAGTGGTCTCCCTGAATACATCCTCATTGTGAGTGGTCTCTTTCTGAGCGGTCTTTTGGACAGTGTGATCCTTGAGAACGCCCTCCTTGAGAGCGATCTCGCTGAGGATGTTCTCCCTTGAGCACCCTCATTGAGAACGGTCTCCTTAGAGGGCCCTCGTTTGGAGAGTTCTCCCAAGAGCAACCTCCTTGAGATCACTTTTCGTTATTAACGTGAGAGTGTTCTCTTCAAGATTACCATTGTTGAGATTATTCTCTTGGAGAGCTATCTCCATTGGAATACCCTCCTTGAGATCGGTGTCGCTAGGGATGCCCTCTCTGAGAGCGTCCTACTTAAGAGCATTCTACATGAGATCAGCCACCTTAAGAGCGTCCTCATTGAGAGCGCCCTCATCGCGAGTGATCTTCATTTGAGTGGCTATTTGAAGAGCATTCTTCTTGAGATCACCCTTCTCGTGAGCATTCTCCCTAGAGTTCCCTCGTAGAGAGTGTTCTATTGAAGAGGCCCATCCTTGAGAGCGTTCTTGCCAAGAGCGTCCTCCCTGAGGGCAGCCTCCATGAGAGCGTTCTTCATGTGAGCACGTTGCGTTATGCACAAGAGAGTTGTCACCTTGAGAGTGTTACTTCGGAGAGCACCTTTCCTAAGAGAGACCTCCCTAAGAACGCCCTTTTAGGGAGCTATCTCCCTGAGAACATCCTCATCGAAGGTGATCTCCCTGAGGATGCCTTCATCGGGAGCATTCTCCATGGAGTGCCCTCGTTGAGAGTACCTTCATTGAGAGCTGTCTCCCTAAGAATGTCCTCATCGAGAGTGCTCTTTCGAAGAGTGCCCTCCTTAAGAATGCCCTCCTTGAGAGTGATCTCGCTAATGACGCCCTCATCGTGAATGTTCTACTTGGAGCGCCCTCATCTGGAGCAGTCTCCTTGAGAGCGGTCTTCCTAAAAGCGTCCTCCTTGAGAACACCCTCCTTGAGAGCAGTCTCCCTTTGGATGCCTTCATCAGGAGCCTTCTCCTTGGACTGCCCTCATTGAGAGCACCTTCATTAAGAGTGGTCTCCCTGAGTATGTCCTCATTGTGAGCGGTCTCTTTCAAAGCGGTCTTTCGGAGAGTGACCTCCTTGAGAACGCTCTTCTTGAGAGCGATCTCGCTGAGGATGTTCTCCCTTGAGCACCCTCATTGAGAGCAGTCTCCTTGGAGTGCCCTCATTCAGAGAGTTCTCCCTGGAGTGACCTCTTTAAGATCACTTTTTGTTATTAACGTGAGAGTGTTCGCTTTGAGATTGCCATTGTTAAGATTATTCTCTTGGAGAGCTATCTCCATTGGGACATCCTCCTTGAGATCGGTGTTGCTAGGGACGCCCTCTCTGAGAGCGTCCTCCTTAAGAGCGTTCTACGTGAGATCGACCACCTTAAGAGCATCCTCACTGAGAGCACCCTCATCGCGAGCGATCTTCATTTTAGTGGCTATTTGAAGAGCATTCTTCTTGAGATCGCCCTTCTTGCGAGCGTTCTCCCTAGAGTGCCCTTGTCGAGAGCGTTCTGTTGAAGAGGCCCATCCTTGAGAGCATTCTTGCTAAGAGTGTTCTCCCTGAGGGCAGTCTCTGTGAGAGTGTTCTCATTGAGAGCATTCTCCATGTGAGCACCTTGCATTACACACAGGAGAGTTGTCACCTTGAGAGCATTTTTTTGAAGAGCACCTTTCCTAAGAGCAACCTCCCTGAGAACGCCATTTTAGGGAGCTGTCTCCTTGAGGACGTCCTCATCGAAAGTGGTCTCCCTGAGGATGCCTTCATTGGGAGCGTTCTCCCTGGAGTGCCCTTGTTGAGAGCGCCTTCATTGAGAGCGGTCTCCCTAAGAACATCCTCATCGAGAGTGCTCTTCTTAAGAGTGTCCTCCTTGAGAATGCCCTCCTTGAGAGCTATCTCCCTAATGAATCCCTCATTGTGAACATTCTCCTTGGAGCGCCCTCATCTGGAGCAGTCTCCTTGAGAGTAGTCTTCCTAAAAGTGCCCTCCCTGAGAACACCCTCCTTGAGAGTGGTCTCCCTTTGGATGCCTTCATCGGGATCCTTCTCCTTGGAGTGCCCTCATTGAGAGCACCTTCATTGAGAGTGGTCTCCCTGAGAATGTCCTCATTGTGTGTGATCTCTTTCAAAGCAGTCTTTCAGAGAGTGCCCTCCTTGAGAACGCCCTCCTTGAGAGCGATCTCGCTGAGGATGTTCTCATCGAGATGTTCTCCCTTAAGTGCCCTCATTGAGAGTGGTCTTTCAGGTGGGCCGTCATTGAGAGCGGTCTCCTTGGAGCACCGTCATTCGAAGCATGCTCCCTAGAGCGACCTCCTTGAGATCACTTTTCATTATTAACGTGTGAGTGTTCTCTTCGAGATTGCCATTGTTGAGATTATTCTCTTGGAAAGCTACCTCCATTGGAAAATCCACCTTGAGATTAGTGTCGTTGGGGACACCCTCTCTGAGAGCGTCCTCCTTAAGAGTGTTCTACGTGAGATCGGCCACCTTAAGAGCATCCTCATTGAGAGTGCCCTCATCACGAGCGATCTTTGTTTGTGCAGCTATCTGAAGAGCGTTCTTCTTGAGATCACCCTTCTCACGAGCGTTCTCCCTGAAGTGCCCTCGTCGAGAGTGTTCTATTGAAGAGGCCCATACTTGAGATCATTCTTGCTGAGAGCGTTCTCCCTAGAGTGCCCTCGTCAAGAGCGTTTTGTTGAAGAGGTGCATCCTTGAGAGCGTTCTTGTCGAGAGCGTTCTCCCTGAGGGCAGTCTTCGTGAGAGCGTTCTCATTGAGAGCGTTCTCCATGTGAGCACCTTGCGTTACACACAGGAGAGTTGTCACCTTGAGAGCATTGTTTCGGAGAGCACCTTTCCTAAGAGTGACCTCCCTGAGAACACCCTTTTAGGGAGATCTCTCCCTGAGGACGTCCTCATCAAGAGCGGTCTCCATGAGGATGCCTTCATTGGGAGCGTTCTCCCTGGAGTGTCACGTTGAGAGTGCCTTCATTGAGAGAGGTCTCCCTGAGAACATCCTCATCGAGAGTGCTCTTTTGGAGAGTGCCCTCCTTGAGAATGCCCTCCTTGAGAGCGATCTCGCTGATGACGCCCTCATCGTGAACGTTCTCCTTGGAGCTCCCTCATCTGGAGTAGTCTCCTTGAGAGCGGTCTTCCTAAAAGCATCCTCCCTGAGAACACCCTCCTTGAGAGCGGTCTCACTTTGGATGCCTTCATCGAAAGCCTTCTCCCTGGTTTTCCCTCGTTGAGAGCACCTTCATTAAGAGTGGTCTCCCTGAGAACGTCCTCATTGTGAGTGATCTCTTTCAGAGCGGTCTTTCGGAGAGTGCCCTCCTTGAGAACACCCTCCTTGAGAGTGATCTCGCTGAGGATGTTCTCATCAAGATGTTCTCCCTTGAGTGCCCTTGTTGAGAGTGGTCTTTCAGGTGGGCCCTCATTGAGAGCGGTCTCCTTGGATTGCCCTCGTTCGGAGTGTTCTCCCTGGAGCGATCTCCTTGAGATCACTTTTCGTTATTAACGTGTGAGTGTTCTCTTCGAGATTGCCATTGTTGAGATTATTCTCTTAGAGAGCTACCTCCATTGGAACACCCTCAAGATCGGTGTTGCTAGGGACACCCTTTTTGAGAGCATCCGCCTTAAGAATGTTCTATGTGAGATCAGCCACCTTAAGAGTGTCCTCATTGAGAGTGCCCTCATCGCGAGCGATCTTCGTTTGAGTGGCTATCTGAAGAGCGTTCTTCTTGAGATCACCCTTATCGCGAGCGTTCTCTCTGGAGTGCCCTCGTTGAGAGCGATCTGTTGAAGAGTGCCGTCCTTGAGAGCGTTCTTACCGAGAGTGTTCTCCCTGAGGGCATCCTCCATTAGAGTAGTCTCCATAAGAGCGTTCTCAATGAGAGCATTTTCCATGTGAGCACCTTACATTACGCACGTGAGAGTTGTTACCTTGAGAGCGTTGTTTCAGAGAGCACCTTTCCTAAGAGCTACCTCCCTGAGAATGCCCTTTTAGGGAGTTGTCTCCCTGAGGACATCCTCATTGAGTGTGGTCTCCCTGAGGATGCCTTCATCAGGAGCGTTCTCCATGGAGTGCCCTCGTTGAGAGCACCTTCATTGAGAGTGGTCTCCTTGAGAACGTCATCATCAAGAGTGGTCTTTCGGAGAGTGCCCTCCTTGAGAATGCCCTCCTTGAGAGCGATCTCACTGATGACGTCCTCATCGTGAATGTTCTCCTTTGAGTGCCCTCATTTTGAGCAGTCTCCTTGAGAGCGGTCTTCCTAAAAGCACCCTCCCTAAGAACACCCTCCTTGAGAGCGGTCTCCCTTTGGATGCCTTCATTGGGGGCCTTCTCCCTGGAGTGCCCTCGTTGAGAGCACCTTCATTGAGAGTGGTCTCCCTGAGAACATCCTCATTGTGAGCGGTCTCTTTTAGAGCAGTCTTTCGGAGAGTGCCCTCCTTGAGAGCGATCTCGTTGAGGATGTTCTCCCTTGATTGCCCTCGTTGAGAGCTGTCTCCTTGGAGCACCCTCGTTCGGAGCATTCTCCCTGGAGTGACCTCCTTGAGATCACTTTTCGTTATTAACGTGAGAGTGTTCTCTTCGAGATTACCATTTTTGAGATTATTCTCTTGGAGAGCTACCTCCATTGGAACACCCTCCTTGAGATCGGTGTCACTGGGGACACCCTCTTTGAGAGCTTCCTCCTTAAGAATGTTCTACATGAGATCGGCCACCTTAAGAGCGTCTTCATTGAGAGTGCCCTCATTGTGAGCGATCTTCGTTTGAGCAGCTATCTGAAGAGCATTCTTCTTGAGATCGTCCTTATCGCGAGCGTTCTTCCTGGAGTGCCCTCATTAAGAGTGATCTATTGAAGAGTGTTGTCCTTGAGAGCATTCTTACCAAGAGTGTTCTCCTTGAGGGCATCCTCCATTAGAGCAGTCTCTGTGAGAGCATTTTCCATGTGAGCACCTTACGTTACGCACGTAAGAGTTGTCACCTTGAGAGCGTTGTTTTGGAGAGCACCTGTCTTAAGAGTGACCTCCCTGAGAACACCCTTTTAGGGAGCTATCTCCCTGAGAATGTCCTCATCAAGAGTGATCTCCCTAGAGAATGCCCTTCTTGAGAGCGATCTCCATGAGATCGCCCTCATCGGGAGTGGTCTCCTTGAGAGCGATCTTTCTAAGAGCGCCCTCCCTGAGAACACCCTCCTTGAGAGCTATCTCCTTGAGGATGCCTTCATCGGGAGTGTTCTCCCTGTAGTGTGCTCATTTAGATCACCTTCATTGAGAGTGGTCTCCCTGAGAACGTCCTCATGGAGAGCGGTCTCCTTCAGAGCAGTCTTTTGGAGAGTGCCCTCCTTGAGAACACCCTCCTTGAGAGTGATCTCGCTGAGGACGCCCTCATCTTGAACGTTCTCCTTGGAGCACCCTCATTGAGAGCAGTTTCCTTGATAGCGGTCTTCCTAAGAGTGCCCTCCCTGAGAATGCTTTCCTTGAGGATGTCCTCATCAAGATCGTTCTCCCTTGAGTGCCCTTGTTGAGAGCAATCTTTCAAGAGTGCCCTTGTTGAGAGCAGTCTCCTTGGAGCACCCTCGTTGGTAGCGTTCTCCCTGGAGTGACCTCCTTGAGATCACTTTTTGTTGTTAACGTGAGAGTGTTCTCTACGAGATCGCCATCATTGAGGTTGTTCTCTTGGAGAGCTATCTCCATTGGAACATCCTCCTTGAGATCGATGTTGCTGGGGATGCCCTCTTTGAGAGCATCCTCCTTAAGAGTGTTCTATGTGAGATCGGCCTCCTTGAGAGTGTCCTCATTGATAGTGCTCTCATCGAGAGCTGTCTTCGTTTGAGCAGCCATCTGAAGAGTGTTCTTCTTGAGATCATCCTTCTCACGAGCGTTCTCCCTGGACTATCCTCGTCGAGAGCATTCTATCGAAGAGTCCCATCCTTGAGAGCATTTTCGCTGAGAGCATTCTCCCTGAGGGTATCCTCCATTAGAGAAATCTCTATGAGAGCGTTCTCCATGTGAGTACCTTGCGTTGCGCACAGGAGAGTTGTCACCTTGAGAGCGTTGTTTCGGGAAGCACCTTTCCTAAGAGTGACCTCCCTGAGAATGCCCTTTTAGGGAGCTGTCTCCTTGAGAACATCCTCATCGAGAGCTATCTCCTTGTCAAGATCGTTCTGTCGAAGGGTGCCCTCATTTAGATCACCTTTGCTGAGATCGTTCTTCCTAAGAGCGGTCTCTATGAAAGCGTTCTCCTTGAGAGCTTCCTCCATGATGGCGTTGTCCATGGGATCACCTTGCGTTACGCATGTGAGAGTGTTCACCTTAAGAGTGTTGTCCTTGAGAATGCTTGGATTAGAGAGTGCCCTTCCTAAGAGTGTCCTCCCTAAGAATGGTGTCATTGAGGATGCCCTTCTGGAGAGGCATCCTCCTTAAGAACGTTCTCGGTGGTAGCGGCCTCTCTAGGAGCACGCTCCATTAGAGCTTCTTTTCGGATAGTGTTCTCCTTGAGAGCACCTTCCCCGAGAGCACTTAGTGTTAGTCGCGTGAGAGTGTTCTCTTGGAGAGTGCCCTCATTGAGAGCTCGCTCTTGAAGGATGCCCTCCCAGAAAGACGCCCTCCTTGACAGTGTCCTCCTTGAAAGCGTTGTACGTGAGATCACCTTCCCTGAGAGCGTTCTCCTAGATAGCACCCTGCTAAAGTGGCCTTCCATTTGAGCCTTCTCCATGGAGCGCCTTCATCGAGAATGTTTTGTTGAAGAGCGCCCTCCTTGAGGGCAGCCTCCAGTAGAGCAGCCTTTGCAAGAGCATTCTCCTTGAGAGCGGATTCGATGAAAGCGTTGTCCATGAGAGCACCTTGCGTTATGCACGTGAGAGTGTTCACCTCAAGAGCACCCTCGTTGAGCACATTCTTTTGGAGAACACCCTTCGTAAGAGTGCCCTTCCTGAGAATGCCCTCCTTGAGATTGGCCTCCTAGAGGACGCCTTGCTCAAGAGCATCTTTCTTAAGAAAGTTCTTCATGAGATCAACCTTCCCGAGAGTGCCCTCCTTGAGAGCGTTCTCGTGGAGAGCTTTCTGCGTTAGATTGGCATCTTGAAGAGTGATCTCCTTGAGAGCATCTTTCTCGAGAGTGCATTGCACTATGTTATAGTGTTCTCTAGGAGGGTGACCTCCCAGGGAGCGTTCTCCCTTTGAGCGTTCTTCCTTAGAGCACTTTGCATTATGCACGTGAGAGTGTTCTCCTTGAGAGCGCCTTTGTTCAGCTACCTTTGTATTAGAATGCCATCCTTGAGATTGTTCTTATTGGGGACGCCCTCCTTTAGAGCGTTCTACATGAGATCATCCTCCCTAAGAGCATTCTCCTTGAGAGCGGCCTTTCGAAGAGCATATTCTCCTAGGGAGGATCCTTGTCATCAGCGTTCTCTGTGGAGCGCCCTCGTTGAGAGCATTCTATTGAAGAGTGCTCTCCGTAAGAGTGTTCTCCTTGAGATCAGCCTTTGTTAGAGTGGCATCTGCAAGAGCATTTTTCTTGAGAGCACCGTACGCTCTTGTGTGAGTGTTCTCCTCAAGATCATCCTTGTTAAGAGCACCGTTAATAAGAGTGCCCTTCCTGAGAGCAGTCTCATTCAGGACGGCGTCGTCAGGAATGGTCTCCTTAAGAACGTTCTATGTGAGAGCACCCTCACTTAGAGTGGCCCTTCTGAGAGTGTTCTTCTTGAGAGCACTCTTAGGGAGAGCACTCTCCTTCAGGTGCTGCGTTGTGACCAAATTTATAAGGGTGTGGGATGGTATGGCTGAAACTGGCCCAATCAACATATATAGGGGGAGGTAGAGTTGACAAGCGGTCAGAGTGATATAGAGCGATACCTGGGTTTCTCCCCCCAGGGATGCCTTGCCCTGCCCATGATATCGCGGCCTCGTTGTTCATGTCCATGACCCACGAGCCTCGTTGCAAAGAAGGATAGCCCTGGAGAAGGCGGTGTCCTCATTTACGATTTGAGATGAAAGGCTTGCAACATTGCGGGCATGTTCCATGGGGTTGGTTGCCCTGGAGCATTGTTCCTAGAGTGCCCTCGTTGAGAGCTCCCTCTTGGAGAGCGGTCTCCATCAAAGGGAGCACTTTGCATTATGCATGCAAGAGTCTTCTCCTGGAGAGCACCCTTGTTGAGATTATTCTCTTGGAGAGCTACCTCGATTAGAACATCCTCCTTGAGATCAGTTTCGCTGGGGACACCCTCCTTGAGAGCGTTCTCTTTAAGAGTGTTCTACGTGAGATCGCCCTTTCCGAGAGCATTCTCCTTGAGAGGTCTCTCCCTCAGAGCGATCTCCTCTAGAGCACCTTGCGTTGCGTATGTGAGAGTGTTCTCCCTGAGAGCGTCTTTGTTGAGAGCGTTCTCTTGGAGAGTGGCCTCCATTAGAATGCCTTCCTTGGGAGCGGGCTTCGTGAGATCGCCCTCCATGAGAGCATTCTTCTTAGGAGTGGCCTTCATTAGAGGGGCCTTTGGAAGAGTGTTTTCTTTGAGATCGTTCTGTCGAAGAGTGCCTTCTTTTAGAGCGCGCCCATCACGAGAGCATTTTTNACCGTTGTTGGGAGCATTCTCTTGGAGAGCGTCCTCCATTATAGCATCCTCATTGAGAGCGATCTGGCTGAGGACGCCCTCCTTGAGAGTGTTCTTTCTTTTGAGCGCCCTTTGCAAGAGCGACCATTTGAGGAGTGTTCTCTTTGAGAGTGCCCTCTCCCAGAGTGTTCTCTCTAGAGTGCCCTCATCAAGATCATTCTGTCAAAGGGTTCCTTCATTTAGATCACCTTTGCTGAGAGCATTCTTCCTAAGAGCGGTGTCTGTGAAAGCGTTCTCTGTGAGAGCTCCCTCCATGATGGCGTTGTCCATGGGAGCACACTTACGTTATGCATGTGAGAGTGTTCATCTTGAGAGTGCCATTGTTGAGAATGCTTGTATTGAAGAGTGCCCTTCTTAAGAGTGTGTTCCCTGAGAACGCCTTCCCTGAGAATGGTATCGCTGAGGACGCCCTTTTGTAGAGCGTCTGGAAGAACGTTCTTCCCAGGAGTGTCCTCGTTGAGATCTTTCTGTCGAGGAGTGCCTTCTTTTAGAGCGTGCCCTTCATGAGAGCATTTTCCCTGAGAGCGGCCTCTATGAGAACGTTCTTCCTGAGGACACCTTCTCCGATTATCTTGCGCAACGCATGTGAGAGTGTTCTTCTCCTTGTTGAGAGCTCATTCTCAGAAGGTGCCCTCTTAGAGAGTAGTTTTCGTTGCCTCAGAGCGTTCCACCTTAGATCACCTTGTGTTACACACATGATAGTGTTCTCCTTGAGAGCGTCCTTGTTGAGAGCATTCTCTTGGAGAGCATCCTCCATTACAGCATCCTCGTTGAGAGCGGTCTGGCTGAGGACGCCCTCTTTGAGAGCACCCTTTGTTAGAGCGACCATCTGAGGATTGTTCTCTTTGAGAGTGCCCTCTCCTGGAGCGTTCTCCCTAGAGTGCCCTCGTTGAGATCGTTCTGGTGAAGGGTACCCTCATTTAGATCACCTTTGCTAAGAGCGTTCTTCCTAAGAGCGGTCTTTATGAAAGCGTTCTCCTTGAGAGCTCCCTCCATGATGGCATTTTCCATGGGAGCACGTTGCGTTATGCACGTGAGAGTGTTCACCTTGAGAGTGCTGACGTTGAGAACGCTTGTATCGGAGAGTGCCCTTCTAAAGAGTGCCTTCGTTGAGAACACATTCCCTAAGAATGGTCTCACTAAGGACGCCCTCCTAGAGAGCTTCCTCCTTAAGAACATTTTTTCCAAGAGCGCTCTTGTTGAGATCATTCTCTTGGAGAGCTATGTCCATTAGAACTGCCTCTTTGAGATCGATCTCTCTATGGACGGCCTCTTTGTGAGAGCTTCATCCTTAAGAGCATTCTACATGAGATCGCTCTCTAGCGGAGCGTTATCATTGAGAGTGCCCTCCGTTAGAGCGTTCTCTTCAAAAGGGTGCTCTGTTGGATAGTTCTCTCTTATAGTGTCTTTTTTGAGAGCGTTTTGTCAAAGAATGCCCTTCTTGAGAGCGGGCTTCACAAGAGCATGGTCCATGAGAGTAGCTTGCATTAAGTGCACGAGTGTTCACCTCAAGAGTGCCCTTGTTGAGAGCGTTCTTTCAGAGAACGTCGCCCTCCATGAGAACACCTTCTCGGACGACGCCCTCTTTGAGAGCGTTGTCTGTATGAGTGCCTTCCACTGAAAGTGCCCTCTATTAGAGCATCCTTTTCGAGAGCATTCCCCTTGGGAGCACCTTGCACTATGCACGTGAGTGTTCTTCCTAGGATAACCCTTTCTGATTATGTTCTCTCGTAGAGCACCCTTCCCATGAGTGCCCTCTGAGAACACCTCTCTAAGAGCGGTCTCCCTGAGGATGATCTTGCAAAGAGCATTCTATTTGAGAGGGCTGTCAGCTGGAGTGTTCTCCCTGGATCACCCTCATTGAGAGCATTGTGTTGAAGAGTGCCCAACTTGAGGGTGCTATCCGTCAGAGGGACCTCTGTTGGAGTGGAGTCCATGAGAGCGTTTTCGATGAGAGCAACTTACGTTACGCAGGTGAGAGTGTTCACGTGGACAGTGCCCTCTTTGAGAACACCCTCTTCAGGAGCAGTCTTCATGAGGACAACATCCTCGAGAGCATCCTCCTTATGAACATCCTTCATGAGATCACTCTCGCTGAGAGCTTTCTCCATTATAGCGGCCTTTTGGACTTTGTTCTGATTAGGAGCATCTTTTGCGAGAGCGCCTTCGTTGAGAGCTCCCTCTTGGAGGGTGCAGTCACGGAGGTCCGTCTTCCTGGGAGCGACCTGCGTGAGAGTGTTCTCCTTGAGAGCAACCTTGCATTAGGCATGTGAGAGTGTTCTCCTCAAGATCGGTGTTGTTGCGAGCATTCTCATGGAGATTGCCCTACATTAGAATGTCTTTCTTGAGATCGGTCTTACTGGGGATGCCCTCCTTGACAGCGTTTTCCTTGACAGCGCCAACCGAAGAGCCTTCTTTCGGAGATTTCCCTCACTGGGAGCATTCTCCCAGGAGCACCCTGGTTGTGAGCGTTCTGTCGAAGAGTGCCCTCATTGAGAGCGCCCTTGTCGAGAGCGTTCTCCTTGAGAGCGGCCATCGTCAGAGCGGCCTCCACGAGAGTGTTATCCTAGAGAGTGGTATCCATGAGAGTGTCATGCAGCCTCATGTGAGTGTTGTCCTCGAGAGCATCCTTGTTGTGAGTAGCCTTCCTAAGAGTGCCCTTGTTGAGAAGGCCCTTCCTGAGAGCAATCTCCCCGAGGATGCCCTTCTCAAGAGGATCCTCCTTAAGAACATTCTCCGTGAGAGCACCCTTGCTTAGAGCGGCCCTTGGGAGAGCGTTCTCCTTGAGTGCACCCTCCTCTTGAGCGAGTTCTACGATGGAGGTGAGAGCGCTCTCATTGATTTGGTCCTTCATGACCAAATTTATAAGGGTGTGGGATGGTATGGCTGAAACTGGCCCAATCAACATATATAGGGGGAGGTAGAGTTGACGAGAGGTTGGAGTGATAGAGTGATACGTGGGTTTCTCCCCCAGGGTTGTTTTGCCCTGCCCACAATATCGCAGCCTGGTTATTCATGTGGGTGACTTGCTAGCCTTGTTGCGAAGAAGGATAACCCCAGAGAAGGCGGTGTCCTCGTTTATGATTTGATTCGGGTGATCGTTTCGTGGTCGTAGCACATCAAAAATAGCCGGCACTGATGGCTCTATAGGATTGAACGATCCAATTTGGAAATGATGTCGAATGATTTCGTGTGAACGGTAGCGTTGATTTGGTACGATCGAGGTGGTAGAGCATCTAGACACCCCCACGGGGTAGCATCAAGCGCATGTCATCTCTGCCTATTCACCGATTCGATTGCCAAGTAGCGCATGGGTGGTAGTGGCGAGTTCACCTGGACGAGTCGAGAAACGATGAGGGACTTGTTCTCTTTTATTCTCCATGCACTTGAGGGTGCCTCGCTGTTGGTTTCTGTTTGAGGACTCTATTGATTTGGGTGACCGTCTTGTGGTCATAGCACCACGAAAAGAGCCTTTCGTGGACTCAAGGACACAAATAGCACCTTCCCTTGAAGTAGCTTGCGAAGTTTGAGCGCACGCTCGAACATGATCGTAACTTCTTTAAGGGTTAGGAGAAGTCGGAGGGATGTTTTGAGGTCCATGTCTTGAAAATCCCTTGTCCTGGCTACGGCATGTTGTGTCTCTGTGTTTCACGAAGGATTTTTCTGTTGCTTGGTCACTTGATGGGGAATTCGAGTAACCCTGAAGCTCATTTCTATAGAGTTGCGCGATCGGAGCTAACACTAATGGCTTTACGGGATTGAACGATCCCATGCGGAAACAATGTCAAATGATTTTGTTTGAATGGTAGCATTGATTTGGTGTGGTCGAGGAGGCATAGCATTTCGATGCCCCCACGGGGTAGCGTCGAGCGCATGTCGTCTCTGCCTATTCAACGATTCGATTGCCTAGTAGCGCATGGGTGGTAGTGGCAAGTTCACCTGGATGAGTCGGGAAATGATGAGGGACTTGTTCTCTTTTGTTCTCCATGCACTTGAGGGTGCCTCGCTGTTGGTTTTTGTTTGAGGACTCTATTGATTCGGATGACCGTCTCGTGGTCATAGCACAACGAAAAGAGCCTTTCGTGGACTCAAGAACACAGGTAGTGCCTTCCCTTGGAGTAGCTTGCAAAGTTTGAGTGCACGCTCGAACATAGTTGTAAGTTCTTTAATGGTTAGGAGAAGTCGGAGGGATGTTTTGAGGTCCATGTCTTGAAAATCCCTTGTCCTGGCTACGGCATGTTGTGTCTCTGTGTTTCACGAAGGATTTTTCTGTTGCTTGGTCACTTGATGGGGAATTCGAGTAACCCTGAAGCTCATTTCTATAGAGTTGCGCGAACGGAGTCAGCACTGATGGCTTTACGGAATTGAACGATCCCATGCGGAAACGATGTCGAATGATTTCGTGCAAACGGTAGCATTGATTTGGTGCGGTCGAGGAGGCAGAGCGTTTGGACGACCCCATGGGGTAGATTCGAGCGCATGTCGTCTCTGCCTATTCACCGATTCGATTGCCTAGTAGCACATGGGTGGTAGTGGCAAGTTCACCTGGACGAGTCAAGAAACGATGAGGGACTTGTTCTCTTTTGTTCTCCATGCACTTGAGGGTGCCTCGCTGTTGGTTTTTGTTTGAGGACTCTATTGATTCAGGTGACCATCTCGTGGTTGTAGCACAACGAAAAGAGCCTTTCATGGACTCAAGGACATAGGTAGCGCCTTCCCTTGGAGTAGCTTGCGAAGTTTGAGCACACGCTCGAACACGATCGTAAGTTCTTTAAAGGTTAGGAGAAGTCGGAGGGATTTTTGAGGCCCATGTCTCGAAAATCCCTTATCTTGGCTATGGCACGCTGTGTCTCTAGGTTTCACGAAGGATTTTTCTATTGCTCGGTCACTTGATAGGAAATTCAGGTGATGCTGAAATTCGTTTCTATAGAGTTGCGAGATTGGAGCCAGCACTGATGGTTTTATAGGATTTAACGATCCCATGCGGAAACAATGTCGAATGATTTCGTGCGAACGGTAGCGTTGATTTGGTACGGTCGAGGTGGTAGAGCATCTAGACGCCCCCATAGGGTAGCGTCGAGCGCATGTCATCTTTGCCTATTCACCGATTCGATTGCCTAGTAGCGCATGGGTGGTAGTGGTGAGTTCACCTGGACGAGTTGAGAAACGATGAGGGACTTGTTCTCTTTTGTTCTTCATGCACTTGAGGGTGCCTCATTGTTGGTTTCAGTTTGAAGACTCTATTGATTCAGGTGACCGTCTCGTGGTCGTAGCACAACGAAAAGAGCCTTTCGTGGACTCAAGGACACAGGTAGCGCCTTCCCTTGGAGTAGCTTGCGAAGTTTGAGTGCACGCTCGAACACGGTCGTAAGTTCTTTAAGGCTTAGGAGAAGTCAGAGGGATGTTTTGAGGTCCATGTCTCGAAAATCCCTTGTCCTGGCTACGACACGCTGTGTCTCTATGTTTCAAGAAGGAGTTTTCTATTGCTTGGTCGCTTGATGGGAAATTCGGATAACCCTGAAGCTCATTTCTATAGAGTTGCGAGATCGGAGTCGGCACTGATGGCTTTACGGGATTGAACGATCCCATGAGGAAACGATGTCGAATGATTTCGTTTGAATGGTAGCGTTGATTTGGTGCGGTTGAGGAGGCATAGCGTTTGGATGCTCCCACAGGGTAGCGTCAAGCGCATGTCATCTCTGCCTATTCACCGATTCGATTACCTAGTAGTGCATGGGTGGTAGTGGCAAGTTCACCTGGACGAGTCGAGAAACGATGAGGGACTTGTTCTCTTTTTTTCTCCATGCACTTGAGGGTGCTTCGTTGTTGGTTTTGGTTTGAGGACTCTATTGATTCAGGTGACCATCTCGTGAACGTAGCACAACGAAAAGAGCCTTTCGTGGACTCAAGGACATAGGTAGTGCCTTCCCTTGGAGTAGCTTGCGAAGTTTTAGTGCATGCTCGAACACGGTCGTAAGTTCTTTAAGGGTTAGGAGAAGTCGGAGGGATGTTTTGAGGTCCATGTCTCGAAAATCCCTTGTCCTGGCTACGACACGCTGTGTCTCTATGTTTCAAGAAGGAGTTTTCTATTGCTTGGTCGCTTGATGGGAAATTCGGATAACCCTGAAGCTCATTTCTATAGAGTTGCGAGATCGGAGTCGGCACTGATGGCTTTACGGGATTGAACGATCCCATGCGGAAACGATGTCGAATGATTTCTTTTGAACGGTAGCATTGATTTGGTGCGGTCAAGGAGGCATAGCGTTTGGACATCCCCATGGGGTAGCGTCGAGCGTATGTCGTCTTTGCCTATTCACCGATTCGATTGCCTAGTAGTGCATGGGTGGTAGTCGCGAGTTTACCTGGACGAGTTGAGAAACGATGAGGGACTTGTTCTCTTTTGTTCTCCATGCACTTGAGGATGCCTCGTTGTTGGTTTTGGTTTGAGGACTCTATTGATTTGGGTAACCATCTTGTGGTCGTAGCACAACAAAAAGAGCCTTTCATGGACTCAAGGACACAGGTAGCGCCTTCCCTTGGAGTAGCTTGTGAAGTTTGAGCCCACGCTCGAACACGGTCATAAGTTCTTTAAGGGTTAGGAGAAGTCGGAGGGATGTATGAGGCCCATGTCTCGAAAATCCCTTGTCTTGGCTGTGGCATGCTTGAAACACCACAAAATTTTGAGCTCAGTACTTTTCCAACAAAGAAGCAGGTCCTCGTGACCCACAGATGGCCCTGGCTACATCTGGTATCAAACATGGCAACTTCGGAGATAAAGATACTTAATTTTCACTAAGTATGCATCCTCAGCGTATACGCTCAATGTATATGCCCAGCATACATCCCAGCATATACGCCTAGTGTAGACGCCTCACATGTACGCTTAGCAGGTACAACTGATGAATACGCCTGACATGCAACCCCTGAAGATTGAAACAACACTGAAGAGCAAGATTCGGTACAAGGAAACAATTCAGAACAATAGAGCATCCACCAGCGTATACGCTCAGTGTATACGCCTAGCATCCATAGCATATACGCCTAGCATCCACAGCGTATACGCCCAGCATCCATAGCATATATGCCCAGCATCCACAGCGTATACGCCCAACGTATATGCCCAGAATCTACGCCCACCTGACACAACGTATACGCCCAGTGTATACGCCCAATAGATGTAACATGTTGTACACTTGTAAATTTTATGCTTTTGCACCCGGTCAACGCGCCATGTGTCGCCCAACCCAAGTCTAATGTCAAAACCTGTATAAAAGCCTGAATTTTTCATGAGCCCAAGGTCGGTTGGTAATTTTTGGAGCAAACTAGAGAAGAAATAGAGACGCTAAGAAATAGAGCAGAGAAACCTATATGCTGGAGAACACTGTACGCTGAGCATACAACCTCTATACGCTGAGCATACAGCCTCTATACGATGTGCCTACAGATTGAACCATCCCACAGTCATCCCTGCATCCACCGGGGCTAGTCGTCCGCCTTGTGTGAAAGCCACAACTGCGTTAGACCGGTGCATTGTAACTCACACTCTGAAATACCATTATTACATTTTCTTCCTAAAATATTTCATAGTTTTCATTAATTGTTGCATGTATTTTTTTTACGTCGTTAACGCCCTGTTTATGCTCTGTTTACGCTCTGTTTACACCTTGTTTATGCCCTGATTACACCGTTTATGCACTGTTTTACGCCTGTTACGCCGTTCACATATAACCCAGCATATAGCACTTCGGTGTACGTTTGGGGAAATCCTTGTCTGATCTGCGTGCAGACCACCCAAGGTACTCTTCCTTCATTCATTCCAGCTCACCCTTAGGTGAAGATAGGGTCTTCTATGTGTGTCCCGTGATCCCATGGTGAAATCATTATACACGGAGAGATTCACCTGCCTTATGAAGGAGGTGAAATCATTATACACGGAGAGGCTGCTACACCCATCATTACATCATACATAGATACAAATCAAGGCTTAGAGATTAAGCTCGAAGAGTCTAAAAAACACAACACAAATGAACAACAACCAGTAAGCAATAATCCTTTAAACACAAAAGACAATCCACCAAAAACAGAAAAACCCTGGGCCAACATTGTACATATGCAACCTCACCTAGAAATCGTAACTGACACAGAAACCACAACACATGTAGAAGCACAAGAAAATAGTAACGCGGGCACAATTCCATTAGATGTTCCTTGGGCTGAGTTACCATTCAACGTGATCAGCGAAGGGGACGCTGAATACAGAATCGTACTCGCTAACACATCTCCCAACGTCAAAATGAGAAAAATCAAAAAATCGCTAAAAAAAATGAACTACGAATTGTCCGAAATGACGTTAAACTATCATTCTCCATCTGAAATGACACTAAACTATGAACCGTCCAAAATGAAGTTAAACTATGAATCATCTGAAGCAACGTTCCAAGTCCGAAATGACATTAAACTATCATGTCCGCAATGACGTAAAACTAGCCACAATCAGAGATGGTCGGTCAACCGAGTAATACACTAATGTCATTCGAAACGTTTCTTACTTATGCTAGGGCCCGAAATGACCTTAAACTAGTGCATACAGCCTGAGATGGCCTTAAACTAGTGCATATGGCCCGAGATGACCTTAAACTAGTGCATCCATTTATACTTTGTTTTCCTTCCAGTTCACAGTTCGACTTTACGCTTGCATTTCCATGTTTTCCTTTTTCACAATTATCTTTCGCTCATAATTACAATTCTACTTATGATTACATCTGTGCATTCCTCTTAAACAGTGAAAAAAAAACCAAAACATTTTACGTTGTTGTGCCGTGTTTACAAGTTAACTCAAAAAAGAAATTTTTTTTGCATACGTACAATTACAAAAGCGAACACATTCTTTGCATCCGTTCAATATAACTCGAAATGGTCACTTTATAATTCCCGTATAAATTTGAGTCAGAATAGTTACAAAACAAAACAAAATGACAAAAAAAAATAAAAACAAAAAAACTAAACATCCAGGACGGGAGGGTCATCCCCTTTAGGCCCGCTGGCATCATGGGCCCCTACTCCGCTGGGGCCAGCTTCGTGGACATCGTCACCACCTTGATCCTGAAAATGAAAAAAGAGAGAATCAACATAAAAACAACAAGAGAAAGACAAAATTTCAAACAATGTGCTGCAAACAAGGTTCATAATAACAAAATGCTTACCCTAGGGGATCCCCCTAACCCGAACTCTAGCCAACGGAGAATCTCTTCTTCTGAGACACTAGCCCAATCTGTCCCCTTGAGACCCAAATCGACATCTGCTAACACCTTCCCCTTATCGACCATAGATCATGTGGGACGCGTCAGAGGAAATTCACCCACGGTGACCTCCCCAGAAGTGGTCGTAAGAACCCTCTTAGGAGATTCCATCTTGACTATGGTATTCTCGGCAAAGGCATCGAACGTGGAACGTAAGCCCAAACCCTCCACGAACATCTCAAGTTGCCTCTTTTCTATGGAAATCTCTTTCAATTATTTCTTATAGTGGTGCTTATGATTCTTCTCATCCTAATCCCATTTGCGCACCTTGAAGGCAAAAGCCTTCCAATCTTGGCACTTGAGATTCAGCAAGTCTATCTGGGCTTTACATTCCACTAGCCTCCGAGTTAACGATGCATGGCGATTTAACAGGTTCCAATACCTGTTATATGTGATCTCGGACGTTCGTTAGGAACTATCGCCTATTAATCAGGCCGAAGCAAATTTGTAACAAGCTTTTAGATCATCGCGTTCGGTCGTTAACTCAGAGACTTCCTTTTCCTTTGTCTGGATTTACAACCATAGTTCTTCGATGGATTGCCTACAAGTCCACAACGATTTGGCGTCATGCACAAGGCTTTCCACCACCTCATCGAAGACTGGTCTTGGCACTTGTTCCACTTTTGGGGGAAGTGTGGGCAAACTGTTGATACTAATAGTCTCGGAGGGGTCCCACCTCAGCTTGGCCCCTACACACACAGAAAGGTAGTCGTTAGGTAATCAAAACGGGATGTAAAATTCAAGAATATCGCAAAAGATTTAAAACACCCGTACCTATCTCAGGGTTAGTTTCTTGAACATGTTGCACCACCTCGTCAACTATACCCATCACAAAATCCATTTTACTTGGCATTTCAGTCCAAGAAAATGGTCTACGAACACGAGGTGGGATAACCTTAGGTGGCATTTTGGGTGGAGCCACCTTCATAGGCACCTCCAGTCGCATCCTAGGGATTGTTCTACGTTCATCTGGGTCAGATAAAAAAAGATTTAGAATGAAACAACCCAAAAATAGTAATTCACTAAGCGACGCAGCAAGCTAAAAGGAAACATACTACTTCCTCTCATCCCTTCCGGGTCAGGAGGATCGTCAAAGTCTAAGTCGCCCTTAAGAAACCTACTGAGCATTTCCTCTATTTCACCTCGATCATCAAGAAGTTCAGTTTCGGTAGTCCCCTCTATCCCTCCAGCCAGATCCTTATTGGTCTCCTCTTCCTCAATGAGTATGTCCGTTGTAGTCTCTTCCTCCTCGACAATAGTTGCTAGATCCTGTCTTTTTACTTCTTGAGACAAATTCGAAGGCGTTAGTTGCATATAAGCAGTCAAAGTAAAAATCATCAACAAGACTAGAAAGATGACATAATTAACGTGTCGAGTTTACTTACCAGGTATCTTGAATCAGATCCGTTTCACTTTGGGTTCTTTGACATCAGAGGTTGCCTCTGTTGAGCGATCACGCTTCAGAAGCCTTGATTTAGCCTTCCCAATGATTTCTGTGATAACACGCTCCGCTCTTCTGGCAGTAAAGGGCATGTCGTCTGGTTCCATCCCCACACTATCATGTGTGTGGATGGAGGTACCAGATGACCCTCCTGTCATGATGGAGAAGGATTCGTCAATCCCCTCAGGTGCATCCTGGGATCCAGCCATTTCAAACAAGTGGTTGATCCACGAGCGGGATAATTGATCTCGATCCTGTAGAACATACTTGTTGTCTACACGAACTACCAGAAACTAGGCTAAGTGACAAAGATAACTGGCAAAGAATGCAAAAGTAAAGTGAGACTGCGCCTCGACATTTGAGCACAATTGAACTATCTCTTTGTGCAGGCCCAACAACAAAAACTGGGTCCAATTATAACGCATGCCAGTTTCTAGGATAGTTCGCATGGTCCGCATGACCTCTACCCCAAGGCTCTTCACCTGGGATAGGGATTTAGGGAATAGCCATGCCCGAAATAGGGGATACAATTCATTTACCTCTTCAACCTTCGTTTTCCCCTGCATAGGGAATCCCTTGGCACCCTTGGCTACGCCTAACCAGTACTCTAACTCACAAACTGTATGAAGCTCTTTATGGGCCCTGTCCAAAACTACATTTATACTAGCCGTTGGTACACCAAAAAGATTCAAAAATAATTTGGGCAACAGATGGAAAACTATCTTAACACTCTTAATCCAGGTGCTATAATAGGAGACAGATTTGTCGCACGAGTCAACAATTCCTATCATTTCCGCTATGGACACCTTAGGGCTAGGGGTCGTAAAGAGCCCCATAAGGTCGGCCCTCTCTAAACAATGGACAATAGATGGCGGGGCACTGGTGCGCAGCCATTTCTAAGCCTTACTAATCTCCCCGAACTTCATGGAGAGGGTAGTTTCTGTTCATCTGGTTGCGACAGGGTCTCCGCCAGGAGGAACATCAACTGTAGATACAATTCAAAATCATCATATCAGTATAACCCCTAGTAGTCGGACAAGCAAACTAAGGAATTTAGAAAATACTATCACTTACCTTCAGGGGTGGGCTTAGAGGTGCTACCCAAGTCAGAGTCATGAAGAAAAGTTGGCCCCTTAGGCGACCAATCTCCGTGTAACCATCCACGAGCTGTGCATTGGGCGAATGCTCTGGAAAATATTTTGTGAAAATGGACCATAACACACTTGGTTTGAGCTAACACAGCTCCGCGAAGGATGGGATCCACCATGAACATTTCTAAAGTGGTACGAGCCAACGCAAGCCCATCATCATCAACACATACTCCATCTTCGTTAACTGTGGGCCTGCAAAAGAACAATCGTCAAAATAGAAGCAAACGCTAAAACATAAAACCAAAAATGACAAGCTAAACAAAACTACCTCTCTATCTGGTACACCGTGCCGGGAGGGTTCTGAAATAATGTGTGCATGTGAGCAGCTAGGAATAAGGTATTGTTGTGGTAGTCAGGCCCTCACAGCAGTAGACCCCATACGCGTGTTAATGGGCGAGCAGATCTGGGCCCACCAGAAGGACCGTCCTCGATCACGAGTGGCCCCTCATCGATATCCATCATAAAAATCGTAACATCCTCTATGGCTCCTGACAACATTTCCTCTAGCACACTCCGGGCCTCAATTTCGCTCAGGTGGGACCAAATCACCACCTTGAATCTGTCCAGCATGAAGGCCAAGAATTCATCGGCCCCCTCCCTGAACCATACCCCATTATTTTCAACAGTCAAATCAGGGGTAGGTTCATCGGCCTCAATGGGGCCAAACCACATCAATATCTGAAGTAGCTCAACTACTAGGAGAAAAGGTTTAGTGTCCCTGCAAGCAACCAAAATGCCACAGTAAATCGGCCATAGATGAAAATATACGAAAAGTAAAATTTCACATTGTAGGTCGACACTTAGAAAAATTACAAACTGTTTACGCTGGGCGTATACGCTATCAAAACTATTTACGCTGGGCATATATGCTGTCAAAATCATTTACGCTGCGAAAATAGTTCTACGCTATACATTGCCTAAAAAGGAACAAACTGTTCATGCGTAGCGTATACGCTGTAAAAATTCTCAGCGTATACACCATAAAAATAGTCAGCGTATACGCCATGCAGATCACCAGCGTATACGCCATGCAGATCACCAGCGTATACGCTATGTAAACAGTTTACGTTGGACACCGTAAAAGACCTACGAACAGTCAGCGTATACGTTGATAAAATCGTCTACCCTCTAGGCCAGTAAAATCTGTTTACGCTTTGCATTCATAAAAAATGATTACGCTACGAACAACTTAGGCTACGTGCAGTATACACTCTACGTTGACTATCTACATTGGGCATATACACCAAGAAAAACTGTTTACGCTATTTGTCTACGTCGGGCGTATACGCCAAAACCCTCTACACTGATTATCTACACTAAGAAACTTGTACAGATAAAAATAACTAAGAGGCAGGATCAGAGCCTACCTGTGTGATGATCCAAGCCATGATGGAATCCTCAACCTCGGTAGACACTATAGCATGGCCTCGCTCTCCTCCGTGAATGTCAGATCAGGATCCTTCCTCCCCTGGCCTTCCACCTCTTTGCCTTTACCCATCTCGGCATTCTCTACGCTAGGATTGGCAGGTTTACGCTGAGGGTTGAGACCGCTTACGCCTACGCTAAGCCCCTACGCCGAGTTGAAGTCTCTACACTCATGCTGAGTTGGGACGTCTACACTGACGCTTCAACCTCTACGCTCCGCATTTATGCCAAGGTTTGGCTATTTACGCTTACGCTCGGGGTTTGGTTGCTTACGTTGACGCTAAGGGTTCGGTCATTTACGCTTACGCTGGGTCTTCTACGCTCTAGATTTACGCTTGGTATTTACGCTCACTACAAATTTGGTGTGATAACAAATGATCCCCCCTATCCTTTATATAGCGCTCTGCCGCTGCCGCCGCCGTTGCCTTCCAGTTAGTCACCTTTTTACTTTTTTTACACATTTTAATCAAAATTCACTCGAAAAATAATAAAAAATACATATATATTTAAAATAAGATAAATATTACTGCACCATCCCCCGTGAACCCAAATTCACATGTTCATACCAAACGTTCAAGTGTAAATATTAGATGGCCCGGTACGGCTTTAAACTACCATGATTGAAACACCGTTAAAAATCGCGAGTCAACCTCAGGCAAAGATTCGCAATTCAGGCAAGGGCACATCTCAGCATTTCAGAGGGGGGAATAAGACAGAGCAACGCCAAGAGGCACGTAGCATCAAGTCCGCAACTTCCTGTATAGATTCCTAATCTTTCTATGCTTTTGCTATTCACACTATATCACACGACATAGCATAATGACGCTCAGCGTGATAAGTGTTCCGACATAGCCCGGCATCAGAAGGATAGTTGCTCCAGCACAGGGAGAAGCTTAAGCAGCATAATATGCAATTTCTTGTGTATTTTACTAAGTCTTTTTGTTCAAGGACAGGTTTACACTCTATTACGCACGGCAGCGTAATGAGCGTAATAAGCTCCAAGATAGTCAAAGGCTAGAGAAGCACAACAGTTCGACACTTTTTCTCGTGGAGCATGGATAACTTGTCTTTACGCTCGTTACGCGGTGGTGCGTACCATTGCGTATGTCATCATTAAAGCTAGGCATTATTTACGCTGCATCACGCGCAGCTGTGTAGTGAGCGTAAGTTACACATTGTTTACGCTTCATCACGCATAGCTGCGTAGTGAGCGTAAGTTGCACATTATTTACACTTTGTTACGCGCAGTTGCGTAGTGAGCGTAAAACAATTTTGAGCTTATTGTTTTTTACACCGGATTACGCTCATACACGCAATACAACGCGAATGAGTGTAATATAGCCTGAAAGCAATTAAAGCGCGCTCAGCACGTACCTGCTCTTCACACGCACAACACACAAACAAGCGTGTTGTGCGTAGTCATAGTCTGACTTAAAATGGTCATCCCAACAGGACCCGCAATCTCCGAGACCCACATCATCAGGGTTGCGCCTTTTCACCAAGCGTCGCGGCCTATAAATACCTCAGTTGACAAAGATACAAGGGTTGGCAAATTAAAGAAGCAAAAGAATATTTCTGAGCACCAGAGCACTTAGCACTTTGGAGCAGAGATACAGAGAACAACGCTTTGGTAATCGTTGACATTATCACCTTACAGCCGAAGCAAAGTACAGTTCGCTTTGCGCACCGGTGACAGGAGTAATCGTTCTGCTGAAAAGACTCTATCAATCAGAAACAATTGATCAGTAGATGTCAAAGATTGGTCTGCCTTGCATCTCAGCTTTAGCCCACGAGGTAGATCGGACTTCTGTTTAGACCGTTTTGCTTGTTCTTTTGTGCTTGTTTCACATCCTATAATCGGGGATTCCCCAGTGCAATTTCTCATACAAAATATACACTTTTAAGTCAAAGCGTAGATCTTGAAGCTACGTGCATCTCTTATGTCAGCCTCCTTTTATCGTGTTTAGCATTATCACCGTTGCAATCCGTCTACATCGTTTTCCCCTTGTTTTACGACTCCTCGAACCAGATCGCTTTCTTTTTATGTAATTTTCATTGTTTTACTGACCCGTAAGTCCCTGTCTGATCGACAAGACCGTTCAGGGCACCGCAGATTCATTTTTCCAGCATAGCCCTCGCGTGGATCCATGGCTAAAACTGTGTACGCCGGAACCTCGGTCGGTATTTCCAGCTTCCGACGTTTTCCATTGCTACAGTTTTATGGAGATAGAAGGAGGGCCTTCAAGCTGCGATCCGGACATTTCGGGTAGCCCCGGTAGAGATCCATACCCTAAACCATAGACGTAATACCTCTAGGGAAGTCTACGGTCAATCGTGTGGTATAGATCGGTCGCAAAGACGGTTTCTTTGAAATCCTACAGGGTAGAAAGCCTTTTTGTGCTTTTTGTTGCCAGCCATTTTCTTTTAGACACGATTATTAGTCACCGTTGACTTCATCGATCAATGGATTACTTTTACTCAAACACAACCGCCATGGGCAATACTGATCTGGGTGTCGCGCCTGTGAATCCTACGGTGGTCACAGGACCAGCTCCTGGTGCAACGGGACCTCAGGGACCATTGCGCCGTTCATTGAGGTTTCAGGGGAAAGAGCCTATCTTCACAGTTATAACCCCTAAAGAATATAATTTCATATGCATCAAGATCTAGGCGAGGCTGGCTCTTAGCCGAGCTGAGCTGGAGGCGAAGCGAAACTTTGAGGTGCTCCACCGAGGGGACTATGATTTTAAGCTGAAAGCCTACGACATAATCCCCTTGACCGAACATCAACACGAACTTATTGCACAGTTGGTCATGGCCAGAGGCCAGAGTTCACAACCTATGATGGAGCCCCAGCATGAGGAAGAGGCAGAGGATGAATTTGTGGCCCTGTCGGAACATTCGTTCCATACTCTGACGCCCCACACGTACGTAAATCTGTTGTTCCCTTTCAACGGAGAGGCAGCCTCTCTGGACTCAGCCATGACTGCACAGATGCAAATCCCTATCCTTCCACAAGCCAACGCATAGCCTTCTGGGTTGCAAACACAACTACCGCACCACGTAATTAGTATCCTAGCGGTGATCCCAGCAGCCGTTGCACCCCGTTTCATCCAGCAGATACAACCCCATAACGTATCTGTAACACGCCCGGCTCAAACCATGCCGCTTCCGCATCCGCAAACTCAACAGATGCCCGCAACCGCTCAGCCCCAAACATACATCCAGCAACCTACCGCAGGTTAGTGGGCCAACCCAGTGGTGCAACATGCTCAGTCTGTGGTGCACGGCGTGCAGCCCCCGGTTGCATCGGTAACGCAGGCTCCACAGAGGATCGCACAGTATACCTATCCCTATTTTGTGCAGCAGGCAACTGCCAACCCATCTGCCCAAACCAGTAGGGGGTGGTCTTCACAGGCCCCTCCGCCTGTAGGGATCCCCGCCCAGCCAGCAGCCAGCCAGCCTCTTCCGTTGTTTCCGTTTCCTGGCACCGCCCTCCCAGTCCAACCTCCTGTGCCTGCTGCACAGACACCTCCATTAACAGGTCTAGACCAGGCTTTCCAGCTTATCCAGACACTTACCAAGGAGGTTCGACGCCTCAAGACCGTTGGATCTGATACCATTCAGATCATGGACTTCTATCAGGATGATCCGATCAATCCAGCGGTCCCCGTGTTGTCGTTGCCACCAGGGATGTCCCTCCCTTATTTTACCAAGTATAATGGAGAGGGGGATCCCAACACCCATCTAGCCACCTTCAG
>MNCI01004664.1:159401-178134 GCA_015680685.1 Gnetum montanum
GTCCCTCGTGACCAAGTGTTGGCCCAATGGTTCCTCATGACCAAATTTATAAGGGTGCAGGATGGTATGGCGGAAATTGGCCCAATCAACATATATGGGGAGAGGTAGTGTTCTCCCTGGGAGCAGCGCACGGTGCTCTCATGAGAGTGCTCTCCATGGGGAGCACCTCACATAGCTATGTTGGCACGAGCGCTCTCACGAGACCAAGTGATGGCCCAATGGACCCTTATGTCCAAGTGATGGTCCAACAGACCCTCGTGACCAGGCGTTGAACCAACGGTCCCTCATGACCAAGCGTTGGCCCAACAGACCATCGTGACCAAGTGATGGCCCAGCAAAACCTCATGACCAATTGTTGGCCAAACAGTCCCTCGTGACCAAGGGTTGGCCCAATGGTCCCTCATGACCAAGTGTTGGCGCAATGGTCCCTCATGACCAAGTGTCGGCCAAACGATCCCTCGTGACCAAGGGTTGGCCCAACGGTCCCTCGTGACTGTACCGCCTGAAATCATCAGTCTCTAGCTGGAAGGGAACAGAGACCATGGGATCACAAGGCACGCACAGAAGACCCTACCTTCACTTGAGGGTGAGCTAGAATGCACGAAGGTAGAGTACCTTGGGTGGTCCACACGCGGATCAGACAAGGATTTACCCGAACGTATGTCGAAGCGCTATACGCTGGGTTATGCGTAAACGGCGTAAACGAGTGTGTAAACAGTGTAACAGATGTGAACAGGGCGTAAATGTGAATGAGTGTAAATAGAAAAGCGTGCAAGAAATTAGTGTAAATTGTAAAAAATGGTATTAAAGAGTCAAAGTACAGTGCATTGGTCTAACGTAGTTGTGATGAACACAAGGTGGATGAAAAGCCCCGGTGGATGCAGGGATGACTCAGCTGGTTCACACAGTAGGCGGAGCGTGGAGACTGTGTGCATGACGTATAGGGAATTCTAGTGTAAGAGGGTTTTTTAGCTCTGGTGCGCAGCGTAAATGTCTCTCATATGCTCTGGGATGTTTGCCAACCATCCTTGTTGAAGTGGAAAATCATGGTTTTTATACCGGTTGTTACGCTAGACTCAGGTTAGAAGACATGTGGCGTGTTGACCGAGTGCATACAATTTACAAATGTACAACATATTACATCTGCTGGGCGTATACGCGGGGCGTATATGCTATATCAAGCCGGCGTACACGCTGGGCGTATACGTTGGACGTGCTGGGCATGTGTGAACTTGAGTGGAGATGCTATGGATGCTGGGCGTACACGCTGAGTGTATATGCCAACAATGACTCGGCATATATGCTAGGCATGTACACTGATGGTTGTCGACTTGCTTCAATTCTTGCTCTTCGGTGCTATCTTCATTCTATCTTTGGAGATTCCATGTCGGGCGTAAACATTCTCTGTACCCGCCGAGCGTACATGTGGAGGCGTGTACATTGGGCGTGTAAGTCAGATGTCTATGCTGGGCGTATACGCTATTGATGCTGGGCATATACGCTGGGTGTATATGCTGGTACTGCTTACTTAGTGAAAACTAAGCGTTTTGATCCCAAAGTTGCAATGTGTGACACCAAATGTAGTCGTGGTTGTCCATGGGTCCCAGGGACCTGCTTCTTGTTGGAGAAGTACCAAGCTCAAAATTTTGTGGTGTTTCATTGGCCCCTCTTTGTTGATGCTTGGAGGAATCGACCCGAGAAGTATCAACAAAGAAGTGCAAAACACCACAAGCAACTTGATATAGACTTTGTTCTTTGCCACTTGACTAAACATCATTGCACCATGTTCAGTAGTACATGGGATTGAACAAGTGAAATTTGTAGTTGGTAGGAGGAAAGAGATTGTGGGGATTGGTGACTCCCCAGGGAATTATGCTGGGAGATGGGATGCTCGGGTGTGCGGCACGCTGGTCCTTGTCAATAGCCATGGTTTAGCAGACTCGGGATTCAGACATGTGATGTGCGTCCTTTGGTGGAACAAGGCTCTTGGTTAGTGTTCAAGAGAACTTGTTGGCAAGACCAAAGCCACAAGAGGATGTGTTACATTCTTTGGAGGAATAGGGCCCGTGTTTAATGTTTAGGGGGGGACCTATTGGCGGAGAGCCAAAGCCATGTAACTAGATGCTTCTTGACCGTTTTGGACATGAGTACTTGGTTTTGAGACAACTGCCTTTCCACCTGGGGGCTTATATGGGAAGTGCCAAGGGTCTCGCTTCTTTTTTTTTGGAGATTTGCATTGATCTTGTACTCATGCTCAGGTGCCAGGTCGTGTGTTGCAACTACTGTAACGTGTTGCAGTGTGCAACAGTGTGCTCAAAGTTTTGAATGTATTCGGTGTATCAGAGGTTGGGAAACAGATAGTAAATATATTGGGAATGGGAATGTACTAGTGAATGGTTTGATTTAGTCCCGCCATGTGTGTTGTGAACATTATCCCATCTTGCTACTTATGATGAGGTGCATTCTTGTGTGACAACTTCGGGGTATCATCCTTCAAACACAACTCCAAGGAAACAAGAAAATCATTGGGTGAATAAACAAGCTTAGATTTGAACGGCTGCAGATGGAACAAGAGTACTGGAGGGAATTCTTAGAACTGTGTATGAATGGCGGCGATGTTGATGAGATTGTGTGCTAGTGAACGATGCGGTGATTCTGATGAATGAGTGTGGTTGTGGAGTGAAGAGCCGGAGATGAACGTGCCAGTTTATAGTCTTAGCGGACCATGCAGAGGCAAGCTAGTTTATAGTCTTAGTGGACTCTGATGGTTGTGACGATGGTGGTTTACTATCATGCCAGACGGATGCTAGTTTATCATCATTGTAGACACTGTGGGGGATCAGTTTATTGTCATGATGCCAGGACAGTTGTGGTGTCAGTTTTAAGTCATAACCCAGGACTATTCTGTGGTATCAGTTTACCGTCATGATTCTAGGACGAGCTGTGGTATTAGTTTATAGTCGTGATCCCAGGACTTGCACGTACCTGAGCTTGTACTCAAACATAAAATGGTTTTAGGAACACATGATTGGTTGGATTGGCAAGCTCGTTTCCTTCCTTATCAGCTAGTTTGAATGCTCCATTGTCAAATTCTTTAATGACCAAGTAAGGCCCTTCCCAGTTGGCTAAGAATTTGTCCAGGTGTTCCCGAATAGCTTTGAGCACAAGGTCACCAACTTTGATAGGGCGCTTGTTGATGTCATGCCAATGTCATTACCGTTGTTGTTTTTGGTACCATTTGATCTGATCGAGGGTGCACATGCATTCTTCCTCCACCGAGTTAAGATCAACGATGCGTAGATCATTGTTCTACCCATCGTCGAGGAGTCCGGAGAGTGTTATCCTTAATGATGGTACCTACAGTTCCAAAGGTAAAACAGCTTCTGAACCGTAAACCAGACTATATAGTGTCTTACCTATCGATGTTCAGTGTGTAGTACAGTATGCCCATAATGTGTACACCAATTGTTCGTGCCACTTCCTCTTGCTTTGGGTAAGCATTTTCTTAAGTATTGCAATAATTGTTTTGTTTGTTGTTTTCGCTTGTCCATTGCTCTGAGGATAGTAAGGGGATGAAAATGAGTGTTTGATCCCTAAGTATTCATAAAAGGTTTTGGTTTCGACACTGCTAAATTTTGGCCCATTGTCAGTGATGATTGTCATGGGAATGCCAAAGCGGGTTACAATGTTTTCTAGAATAAAATTGCACACGTGTTTGGGTGTAGTTTTTCGAAGGGGAGCAGCTTCTACCCACTCCATAAAATATTCGGTTGCGGTTATGATGAAACTATGCCCTGCAGAAGATGAGGGTGTTATTGGGCCGATAAGGTCCAATCCCCACTTTTGAAAGGGCCATGTGATTTGTGCTGTATGCAACTCATTTGGTGGGACATGTATTAGATTGCTGTGTTTTTGGCAAGTATTGCATGTTCTGACTTTGGAGAGATAGTCGTATTCCATGTGCGGCCAATAGTAGCCTAAGTGCCTGATTTTTGTTTCCATGGCTTTTGGTGCTATGTGTTCTCCACATAGTCCCTCATGTACCTGATCGATAATGGTTTGGGCATCAATACTATTGACACATGTTAGCAATATGCCTTCGTAGGATCGACGGCACAGTGTGTCCCCTACCAAGGTATATTTCTTAGAACATTTCCGCATGGCGTCTTTCTGTGCATATGTTAGATGTCGTGGTGTTTCGCCACGTAGAAGGTATTCTTTTATGTCATCATACCATTCTACCGCGTGTGTTGTACTAACAGATGCGATTGGCAACGTGTCGGGAGTATCGGTTATCAGTTTGGCACAATTGATTACGGAGCTTGGTAATGCGTGGAACATGTCTGGCGATATGTTTAATGCTAATGTGGCTAACGCATCTGCGATGGTGTTATCATTTCTAGAAAAGTGTTGCACATCGATGTTTTTGAATCGCCTCATTAGGTGTTTTTCCAAGTTGCAGTATGGTTGTAAGTGCTGGGCTTTGCATGTATAGACGTCTGTGACTTGGTTTATGACCAGTTGCAAGTCTCCTCTAACTACAAGCCATGTGATATTTGAAGCCAGTGCTGCCATGAGGCCTCTAAGGAGACCTTCGTACTCTGCTATGTTGTTCGTACAATGAAAGTTGAAACGATAGGCAAAGGGTCGGATCTCCCCGGAGGGATAGGTGATGACAGTGGCTGCACTTCCTCCTCGAGAGGTGGATGCTCCGTCAAAGTTTAGGATGGCATCGTAGTTGTTGGGCACTATTTCTATGGCACTTATATTCTCATCCGGGAATTCTGGCTCTATAGTCGCTTGATCGTGTGTTGGTGATGTGGCCATTTGGTTTGCTATGGCTTGACCCTTGACTGATGATTGCGCTATGTAGTACAGGTCAAACTCGGCTATCATGGCTTTCCACCAGGCTATTCGACTTGTTTCGTAAATATTCCCTGTTATGGCTCTTAGTACATTGTCCTTGCAAATTATGTAAACCTGGTTATGGAAGAGGTAATGTCGCCATTTTCTTAAAGAAAAGACCAAAGCTAAACATGACTTCTCCACATCGTTGTACTTTTTCTCATGGGCAACTAATGCATGGCTCAAGTAATATATAGGGACTTCGGTTCCATCATCTTGTTTCTAGCAAAGCATAGACGCGATTGACGATTCTGAAGTGGCAAGGTAGATGTAAAACGGTTTATCGTTTTTGGGTGGGTAAACCGTAGGAAGTCGGGCAAGTGTTGTTTTGATGTTTTCAAATGCTTCTTGACACTACGGAGTCCATTCAAAATGGGTGTTTTTGTGTAATAGGTGGTTCATATGTTTTAGTTTGTCCCTCAATTTTTCTATGAAGCGCCTGATAAACTGCAATCTACCTTGTAGACCTCGAAGTTTGGTAAGGTTGCCTAGTGGTTTCAGGTTTGTTATGGCCTTAACCTTATCGGGGTCCACCCGTATTCCTACCTCTGATGCTATAAATCCAATCATTTTGCCTGTTTTGACACCGAAGACACACTTTCTTGGGTTAAGTCTTAGTTCATAATTCAAACAACGCTTTAGGACTAAGTTGAGATCTTGTACATGTTGTTCTTCTATTTTTGACTTAACCACAATGTCATCCATGTAGTCGTTGAGTGAGTGTAATATGTAATCACTAAAGATAAATGTCATCGCTCTTTGCTACGTGGCCCCAGCGTTCTTGAGACCAAAGGGCATCATTTTGTAACAAAAGGTTCCCCATGGTGTCATAAAGGTTGTCCGAAGCTGATGCTCCAGGTTGATACATATTTGATTATATCCCGAGAAGCCATCCATGAAGGATAATAGTGCGTGGCCAATAGTTGAGTCAACAAGTTGGTCGATGCTGGGTAGAGGAAAATCATCCTTTATGGTTGCTACATTTAAATCCCGGAAGTCAATGCACAAAAGAATGCTTCCGTTCTTCTTCGGAACAATTACCATGTTGGACACCCACTCGGCGTAATCGACAGCCCGAATGAAACCAGCTTGATAAAGCTTGGTGATCTCATTGCGAACTGCCAATGCCACCTTGGGCTTAACCTTTCGTGCTTTTTGTTTTACCGGTCTCAACTTTGGGTCAAGGATAATATTGTGTTGGACAATTCGGGGATCTAGCCCGGGCATGTCTGTGTAGGACCAAGCGAATGCTTTCATATTTTCCCTAAGCACATTCTCAATGTCTTTGGCCAAGTGCAGTTGTAATAATGTGCTTAATTTTAATACTTTGATTTCCCCATCAAGCATGGTAATGGGGGTTTCGGCCAATGGGTCTTCGGTGATATTCTCTGCCTCTATGTCAAGGAATTTTGTCATGCCTTTGTAATCGTCTGTTATTTGCTGTGTGGAGGCTATGACTACGTCTTCCGTTGATGAACTCAAGTTGATGAGATTTATATTAATGCCTCGTGTAATTTTGCCATATGGTCCGTCAATGATTAACGGTGTGGTTAAATGCTGGCAGTCCATTGAGCTTGCTCCTGCCAATAAACAGAGAGCTGAATAAGCAAAGGGGTATTGTTCTATGTCTCTTGGTGCTTTTAAACTATGTGTACATGCATAATTGTGGATTATCGTCACACCGGGACTCATAGTAGTTTAAGGCCTTACTGGGCCATAAGTGAATTGGGANGGACTCATAGTAGTTTAAGGCCTTACTGGGCCATAAGTGAATTGGGAAATGGCAGTTTAAGGCCGTACCGGGCCTTAATGGCAGTTTACATTAGAATGTTCAGCGTAAACATGTGAAATGGGGTCCACGGGGTAACCAGGACGTAATAATCTCTGTTTTTAATAATTTTTAATAATTTTTAAATTGTTTTCAGGAAAAGTTTAGCGAAAAATGAGTAAAAAGGCACAAAATGGTAAAAAGGAGTGACGGCGGCATAAACAGTGGCATCAGCATCAGTGGAGTGCTATAAAAAGGGGGGGTTTCATTTTTTCTTACTTTGAATCGTGAGCATAAGCGGCAGAGCGTAAACTATTAAAGCGTAAGCGTAAGCGTAAACTTGAATCGTGAGCGTAGACGCTGAAGAGTAACCCTTAGTGTAGACACCCGACACTAAACCCCAATGTAGACGCAGAGTGTAGAATTTTCAAGCGCCAGTGTAGACAGTTCTTCTCAGTGTAAACTTGTGCAATCAGTGTAAAGGAGGCCAAGATGGGCAAGGGAAAAGAAGTGGAAGGCCAGAGAAGGAAGGGTCCCGACTTGACCTTTGCGGAGGAGACTGAAGCCATGCTGCAGGGCCTGCCTAGGCCAAAGATCTCATCATGGCCTATGACATCACACAGGTAGGCTCCGATCCCTGCCTCTTATTATTTCCTTACTTCTCTTTTTCAGCGTAGATAGTCTCAGCGTATACGCCGAGCGCAGAGGGTTTGTAGCGTAGAGGGTTTTCGGCATATACACCGAGCATGACTTCATAGCGTGAATTTAGTTTAGCGTAGATTGTCAGGGCGTAATCAGTTTATCAGCATAAGCATTTTTCCTACACTATTATGTCAGTGTAAGCCACGGTGTCATGAATTTTCTATGTGCGAAGTTTTGTCAGCGTGATTTGTTTGTTTTATCAGTGTAAATTCTTTTTGCTGTGACGGCATATACGCTGAGGGTTTGTTTAGCATATATGCTGTAAACTTGCTGAGGGTTTGTTGAGGGTTTGTCTTTATGATGTAAACTTGCTTTTCATGTTTCTGGCATAAACTTGTTTGTTCCGTGCCGGCGTAGATTGCTTACGCTGAAAGCGAACTTGGGCGTATACGCTGAGGGTTTCTTGGGCGTATACGCTGAGCGTGCGAAGTTTGGGCAACAGTGTGAAACAGTTCATTGTCAGCGTATACGCTGAGTTAGGTAGCGTATACGCTCAGTGTACAACGTATACGCTGAGTTTAAGCCATGTATTACGCTAAGTGTAAACAGTTTCGTCGGTGTATACGCTGGTTTACGCGGCATATACGCTGGTTTACGCGGCGTATACGCTGAATGTAAATAGTTAGTAAATTTTTTTAGATTTTAAGTGTCGATTTATGATGTAACCTTTTGCTTTTTGGGCTGTTTTATGGTGACATCATGATTGGTTGCAGGGACAGTAAGCTCTTCCTCCTCGTTGTTGAGCTTGTCGGGGTCTTAGCATGGGTTGCCCTCGTTGAGGCTAGGGAAGCTCCCCCGAATCTAACCGTGGATGACAACGGGGTTTGGTTCAAGGAAGGCGCATGTGAATTTCTAACCTTCCTGTTAGACAATTTCGAGGTGGCCATCTGGTTGAACTTTAGCAAGGTGATTGCACGGAGCGTGCTTGAGGCAATATTTCCGGGGGCTGCAGAGGGTGTCATGGTTTTCATACAAGACATTGACGAGGGGTCTCTTGTTAACGAGGATGGTACTACCCATGGGCCCAGGTCAAAATGCCCATTATTGTGCGTGTGGGCACTATTGCTGCGAGGGTTAGACTACCTCAACAATACCTTGTTCATAGCTGCCCACGTGCACACAATATTCCAGAATCCTCCTAGCATAGTGTACCGAGTGGATAGGTAGGATTATTTAAGTTTATTTTTTCCTTTCGCCTTTTAGTGTTTGTTTCTTTTTTTGACATATATTTTTTTATAGGCCGAAGGTCAATCCATACAGGACATACTTTGAGGATGAGGGACTAGCTCTTGCTTGCACTACCCTGGAGGCATTCATGATGGGCCCCAGCCTTCGTGGGATCCTACTGGGTCAAACGAAGAGAGCGATCGTCCATTTTCATAAGCAATTTTCCAGAGCGTTCGTGATGTGCAAAGCTCGTGGGTGGCTTTATGAAGACTGATCGGACAACGAGCTAGTCTTTCCTCGTGACTTTGGCAGCACATCTAAATCCACCACTAACAGTAAGTGGTAACATTTCCTAGATGTATTAGTGGGTTTGTCCGACTGTTTGGAGTTGCGCTGACATGACCATTTTAAATTGCTTTTACAGTTGATGTGCCTTCTGGTGAGGATCCGGTGACAACTAGACGAACCGATACTACCTTGTCGATGAAGTTCGGAGGGGTGACTAAGGCCCAGAAGTGGTTGCGTAGTCACACTCCTCTATCCATCGTTTGTTGCCTGGATAATGCCAGCCTCATGGAGCTTTCTATGACCCCGAGTCCTGACGTATCCATAGGGGAGATGATTGGGATCGTGGACTCTTTTAATGAGTCTGTCTCATACTACAGCACCCTGATTAAGGATGTCAAGGTAGTTTTTCATCTGTCGTTCGAGTTCTTTTCAAACTTATTTGGCGTACCGGCGGATGGTTTAAATGTAGTATTAGACAGAGCCCATAAAGAGCTCCAGACGGTTCAAGAGTTGGAGAATTGGCTAGGCGTGGCCAAGGGTGCCAAGGGATTCCCAATGCAGGGGAAGGCAAAACTTGTGGAAGTGAACGAATTATATCCCCTGGTCAGAGCATGGGTATTCCCTAAAACTCTTTCCTAGGTGAAGTGTCTTGGGGTTGAGGCTGTTCGTGTCATGCGAACTGTCTTGAAAATGGGCATGCGATATAACTGGACACGATTTTTGTTGTCAGGCATGCATAAGGAGATAGTGCGGTTGCATTCAAATGTCGAGGCGCAATCCCATTTCACCTTCGCATTCTTCGCCGGTTATCTTCGTCATTTTGCCGAGTTCCTGGTAGTTCGTGCAGACAACAAGTTTGTTCTATGGGATTGGGGTCAAATATCCCACCCATGGATCAATCATTTGTTTGAGACTGCAAAGTCCCAAGATGCACCTGAAGGCATTGATGAATCCGTTTCTATTACTACAGGGGGATCATCTGGCACTTCCATCCACACACATGATAGTTTGGGATTGGAGCCAGATGACGTACCCTACACTGCTAGAAGGGCAGAACGGGTTATCAAGGAGACCATTGGCCAAGCCAAGTCAAAGCTAAAGAGGCCTGAACGCACAACTGAGGAAGTCTCCGGTGTGAACCAGCCATGTGTGAAGCGCATACACTTCAAGATGCCTGGTAAGCGGACCCCGCCTGCTTATTGCCTTATCGTTTTCGCTTTGTTTATAACTTTTACTTCAATCGCTTATGTGTCCTTGATGTTTTTGGCTTGATTTTAAAAAATAGTGAGGAAACAGGCTTTAGAGACTATCACCGAGGAGGAAGAGACAAACACGGAGAAGAATAATGAGGAGGAACATACGGAGAAGAGCCAGGGCGGAGGAACGGAGGAGTTAAAGGAAAATACCACTAAAACTGAACCATTGGATGATCAGGACGCTATCAACCAAATGTTCAGCAGCTTCCTTAAGGGAGATCTAGATTTGGGTGACCCCCCAGAGGTTGACAAGGATCATGGTACGTATTCCTTTTGCTTTCGTTTTGAATTGCTTGCTCAATTGTCAAACCATGGTATTTTATTTTCATGTTTTTACCTTGTTTAGATGAAGGCAATGAGACCAGGATGGTGTAGTTGGACGTACCCATGAAGATGGTTCCCCCAGAGAGGACCACTGAGGTTAGTTCATCCCGTACCCGTGAGCCATTTACTTGGTCTGAAATGCCAAGTAAGATGGATTTTGTGGCTGGAATCGCGGAGGAAGTGGTTGAACAGATCCAAGAAGCCCACCCTGACATAGGTACAAATAATTTAGAAGTTTGGAACTTCACATCTCGTTTATATTGTCCTAATATTTGTATTTTTCACGTGGGTAGGTGCTAAATTGAGATGGGATCCCTCTGAAAGCATTAGCATAGAAAGTTTAACCACACTTTCCCCAGAAGTGGAATAGGTGCCAAGGCCTGTTTACAATGGAGTTGCAGAAGGTTTTGTGCACAACGCTAAGTCGTTATGGACCTGTAGGCATTCCATTGAGCAATTGTGGCTACAGATTCAAGCAAAAGAAAGGGAAGTCTCTGAGTTGTCAGTGGAACATGATGATCTGAAGGCTCGGTACGAGTTTGCCGCTACTAAGCTAAGCGGTGATCGCTCCTGGTGAATGTCTGAGGTTACATACACAAGATATTGGAATCTACTGAATCGTCATGCGTTGCTAACTTGGAGAATGGTAGAGCGCAAAGCCCAAATTGATCTCCTGAACCTTAAATGCCAAGATTGGAAAGCCTTCACTTCCAAGGTTCGTAAGTGGGGTCAGGATAAGAAAAATCACAACCATTACTACAAGAAGTCGTTAAAAGAGGTGTCTATTGAAAAGCACCAACTAGAGATGTTTGTGGAGGGTTTGGGTTTGTGTTCTACCTTCGATACTTTTGCTCAAAATATAACTGTGGAAATGGAGTCGCCTACCAGGGTGATCACAACTGCTTCTGGGGAGGTGTCGGTGGGCGAGTTCCCTTTGAAACGTCCTACCTGGTCAGTTGTCAACAAAGGAAAGACTTTGGTAGATGTCGACTTAGGCCTTGATGGGATGGATTGGGCCAGCATTTCAGAAGAGGAAATCCTTCATCAGCTGGAATTCAGCTTAGGGGGATCTCCTATAGTAAGTGTTTTATCCTTATGAATAATGTTTAAAATTTTGACATTCGCTTGTTCTTATGTTGGTCGTTTCTCTTTGGTATTTTCAGGATGAAGGTGGCGATGATGCCCAAGAGGCTGGCCCCAGTGGAGCAGGGGCCCCTGATACTAGTGGATCTAAAGGAAACGACCCTCCTGCCCTAGATGTTTAGCGTTTTATTTTTAAGTTTTTGTTGTTTTTTGACTCAGACTTGGGGAATTGTAACTTAAAAAATTTTGAAATGGATGAAAACAGTTGATACTTGTAATTGCACAACCTTGCATGTAAGAAATTTTTTTGTTGATTTTGTGTTTAATTGTAAACACGACACAAAAATGTAAAATGTTTTGGTTCATTTTCTGTTTTAAGTGCAATGCAGAAATGTAATTATAAGCGAAAACCAAGTACTAGTTTATGGCCATTTCGGGCCCCAGTGTAATCAGGAAATATTTTGAAGGATGCGGATAGATTTCTCAGTCGACCGATCATTGCTAATCATGGCTAGTTTTACGTCTTTGCAGACATGATAGTTTAGCATCATCTCGGACAGGGAATGTAGTTTAATAATAATTTTTTTTATTTTTCGATTTATCGTAGTTTAATGTCATTTCGGACATGTTATAGTTTAACGTCGTTTCGGACTAGGAATGTTGATATTATTTGAGTAATTTTTTAATTTTCTTCTTTTTAATGTTAGGCGATGTGTCAATGGGTATGATTCTATATTCAGCATCCCCTTCGCTGATTACGTTAAACGGTAACTCGGCCCAAGGGACATATGATGGGATGGCTTCTGGGTTGGTATTTTCAGATGTCTCAGTATTTATTGCGAATTCTACGTCAGTTTCCACTTGAGAGGTTGTATGTACAGTGTCAGATGCGGGTGTTTCTATTTTAGGTGGGTCTTGTCCCATGCTTACCAGTTGTTGCGTATTTTTGTCGTTTCGTTTAGGCTCTTCAAGTTCGACCTCCGAACCTTGGTCCATGTCCACGTGTGATGAGATAATAGGCGTAGCGACTTCCCCATGTATAATGATTTCACCACCTTCATAAGGTAGGTGGATCTCCTGGTGTACAGGAGAGGAGACAGCTCTCAGTTGGGCCAACCAGGGTTTTCCCAATATTAGGTTGAATCCTAGCATCTCATCGACTACTAGGAAGTCGGCAGATGTAGGGAACTGGTCTCCCGCTATGAAATCTAAGGTTATTGTGCCTTTTACCATTATGCGTGACCCGCTGAATGACTTTAAACATGTAGTTACAGTTGGTTTAATTAATTCAGGAAGCCCCAATTGTTCAATGATGGGATATGGTACAACATTTGTTGCGGCTCCATCATCTACGTGGACCCTATGTATCTTGAACTGGTTGATGCGTATCGTTATGAACATGGGGGCTGTTGTTATTTCACCTGTTTTCTTGTCCACCTTAATGTTGTCATCATGGAAGCTCAATGGTTTAGGAGTTGTCCCGTGAGGCGATTACATCACCACATGAATGGAGGGTTCATTTGGGGGCAAATCCTCGCTTACCAGGATTGACGTTAACATACGTACCAAAGCTTCCCGATGTGTTTGGGATGTTAGAACCAAGTCGTACAAGCTTAGTGAAGTGTTCTTTTGTTTCAGTGCTTGGGTGACTTGTGTCAAGGCCGTTGCAAAGTCTCTACTATTGGAGATGTTTTTATCGGTGATGACTGGGTCCATTGGGCCCAACAGTTTTATTTCACATTTTGTTCATTTGTCATTCTTGTTTGACACTATCGTTTTAGGTGGTTCATGTTTTTCAGATGATTCACCTTTGTTACCTACGTTCGGTTGGTTGTTAGGTGACGACATAGGCACAGAGTTAAGTGGAATGGGCTTAGGTAGCCCCAGAGCTAACCGTTGGCATTCCTTCTCCACACGTTCACGTGTAAGCCTATCTGCTAGGTGTTCTAATGTGTGGCATGGAGGTAGGGCTGGTCTTGGAGCCTTGGGCTACTCTGGGACTTTTACCACATATGGAGCTGGGCGAGGTTGTGGTTGTACCATCGGATGTGATTGGTTAGGAGGCTGGCCAGGGACCCTAATGATGTAGGGGCTAGGTTTGCCTTACGCTCGTGAGGTGGAGGTTTGGTAATCATTAGGAGTTTTGAGTATCCTAACGTCATACGGGGTTGGTCGTGGTGGAGGTTGGACCTCCACTGTTGCAACCGCGGGTGGTACTCGGACTACGAAAGGGGTAGGCTGAGTATGAGGGGTTGGTGCATTTGAGGGCATGGCGGGAGGGACACGCACTATGTATGATTTTTTACGCATCATGATGTTGGATGTGGGTGTGGCCGAGGGTACTAGGACGACGTATGGTTGCTGTGGGGCACATGGTGGTTGAGGCACGGACATGGACACAGCGAGAGGAATCTAAACTACGAATGGCCTTCTAGGTGTTTCCTGTTTATGCTCGGGGTAGATGGTGTTGATGTTAAGTATCTTAGAATCATCATCGAAGCAGATTGTGTTGATGACGTACAGTGCCTCTTTGGTGTTTAGGGGATCTTTGTACACCCCCATGGCTTGATTCTGCGGTTGGATCGGGTTGGCCGCATCAAAAGTGATTTGGCCGTCATCGATCATTCACTGAATATCCTGCTTCAAGGTGAAACAGTAATCTGTACCGTGCCCGTTGCATTGATGGTAATCGCAAAAGTGAGCCATTCTAAAACCTTTGGGTACGGGAGGCTCATCTGGTGTTGCTAGGCTTGGGTTCTGTACGAGTTGACAGAACCGGTCGTGTCTCTAGATGGCCGCAAGGGATAACTATTTATGTTTCATTAGCCCATCCTTCAGGAGTTGATCGAAGAGCTGGGATGGCTTCATTGGCAGAGGCGTATATTGAGAGGGTTCTTTCCTCTCGAAATTTTGCGTACGGTTTGTTGGGTTTTGTTACGATGATGATTCTTGCGCAGTTGTGGGAGTTGGTTTATTTTAGTTAGTAGGGGTTACCAGCGGTTTGTTTTGTTGTTGCGCCCCCGCTATCGCCGCTATAGTTGCCTTAGCCTTCTCTTTATCTTTTTTGGTGTGTTGATTCTTAAAGGCTAGGTATGCAGGGTCATGGCTATTTTGGGCCACTTCTTCTATGTTTTTAATTTGTACAAATGCTTGGTTAAGATTGCGCACATTAAAGTAGTATAGCTTGGATTTAAAGAAATCGTTAACGGCCCCTTTTAGAATAGTAAGCAGGTAGGTCTAGTAGATTGGCTCATGCAACTCATTAAGGGCGGTGCTCCACCTCTGAATAAATTTCTGTACCGGTTCAAGCAGTGCTTGCTTGACCTATATGAGGCTGTCCAGGGTGGCCTCAAGTTTCAAGTTGTACTTGAACCGAGTCACGAACTGGTGTAATAAGTCTTCCAAGGAGAAGATGAAATTCCTCGGCAGGGCCCAATACCAGTCAAGTGCCCTCCCTGCGAGGGACATGGGGAACACTCGGAGAATGGCATGGGGCCATGCCTGGAGTAGCACGCATTCTAACCTAAATGTTATTAAGTGTGTGTTGGGGTCTGTCTCCCTATTGTATCTGGTTAGTGTTGGTAAGGAGACGCCTTTGGGCAAAGTTAAGGGTGGGACGGACGAGCTGATGGGATCATCGTGGTAGAAATCCACTACCTTCAGCTCTCCGTCGGTGGCTATTTTGAGGCGTTTCACCTCATCAGTTAATTCTTGCATCAGTTTTTTGGCATCTGCCCAATCTTGGGCACTCGGTAACATGACAACTTGAGGTTGTGGTATATTGTATGGGTTAGACTGTTGGACGGTGGGTTGAAAGGTGGAAAGTTGTGCGGCCGGGGGTGGTACTTGTGGCACGTGATAGGGGAAAGGTTGTGGTTGCTGCGGTTGCGGCTGTACCAGGGGAACGTTGGCTAGTTGAACCATATGGGGTGGTATGTTATAGTGAGGAGGTTGATGTTGCTATGGTTGAGTGCCCATCGCTGCCCGTTGTCTAGCTAGGTTTTGTGGAGGGACCCCCTGTTGGGTTATGGTAATAGAAGGGGCGGCATGAATTTGAATGTGCAAGATGTAGTGAGTAGATGTGGATGCTGGTATCACGTGTGGCATCCCTATCACTCAGGGAAGAAATGCCACTCCCATGCTATCGTGAGGGGGCGGTGCTTGTGAAGATGGGCCGACTGCTGCATCGGGGATAATAGCAAGAGGGAGCATGCTGAATTGCAGGTCAGTCAGAGGTGGCACATGAGCAAATGAGGATGTATGCGATGGAGGCATTTGTGTGTGGGTGAGTCTGAGGGGTTGGAGGGGTATGATCTCCCCTGTACCAGGATGAAAAATGGGGTTAACGTGTGCTTGCGGGCTCAGAGTGTGGTAAGAATCTTCTTGTTCAGATTGAGTAGCGAATTCGTCCTCTTCCTCTAGTTGAGGCTCTAGCATAGGCTGATCCAACGAGTGGCTCCTTTGTAAGAGGAGTTGTGTGACAAGCTTCAAATACTGCTCCAAAACAGGGATTACGTCATACGGGGAGGGATGAACTCGCGCCTAAACCCCTGTAAAAGAGTTCAAACTGCCTCTTTACCTCCGCTTCAGCTCGGTCTACAGCCAGGCCAGCTTGTATCTTAATGCATATGAAATTATACTAATCCTAGGTTATAATGTTAGAGGCTAGGTCTCTCCCTTGCAACCTTAGGGATCGTCGGGGCCCTGCTGTGGGTTGTACCCCTGGGTGTTGCACGATGGGTTGTTGGACAGCCATGGTGCCCATGAAGTCGGTTACTTGAGCTGTTGCAGCAGTGGTGTTCACGGGGTTCATGATGAATCGTTAAGGGTATGACACAGGGTAGAGGAGCGAAATTAATGTACTTGGTACAACGTAAACTAGGTGATGAAGTGCAGTGTATACGCTTCAACGTTCAGCATATGGCGTCAGCGTAGATAGCGTATACAACGTAAGGAGTGCAGCGTATACGCTAGGCAGTGTATACAGCTTTGGCGTAAAACAAAGTACAGCGTAAACAAGATAGAGTGTAAAACAGAGTTTGGAAAAAATAGAGTACGGCGTAAAACTAGGTACAGCATAGAGAATGGTTTTCCGGTTAGGTTTTAACAGGGACAGTGTAAACATTGAACAACATAGACACTGAACAGTTTGCGGCAGAGTTTTTAGACTGGGCTGCGTAGACGCTGGGGTTTCTATGGACAGAGTCCACATGAAGTTGGCAGCGTATATGCTAAAAGACTTGTAGAGAGTTTGAAACAGGGTAGCAAAAATGCCGATGAGCGTAGATGATGGGGAGTGTGCAGGCAAAGTTTTAGGCTGAGGCCCTCCTTCTAGCGTCAATTTCTGTACCGCCTAAAATTGTCGGTCTCCGGCTAGAAGGAAACAAAGACCATGGGATCGCAAGACATGCACAGAAGACCCTACCTTCACTTGAGGGCATGCTAGAATGCATGAAGGTAGAGTACCCTGGGTGGTCTGCATGAAAATCAGACAAGGATTTACCCGAACGTATGCCGAAGTGCTATACGTTGGGTTATGTGTAAAAGGTGTAAACGAGAGCGTATACAGCGTAACAGATGTGAACAGGACGTAAATGTGAATGAGCGTATATAGAAAAGCATGCAAGAAATTAGCGTAAACTATAAACAATGGTATTACAGAGTCAAAGTACAGTGCACCGGTCTAACGCAGTTATGATGAACACAAGGCGGACGAAAAGCCTCGGTGGATGCAGGGATGACTCGACTGGTTCACACGGTAGGCGGAGCATAGAGACTGTGTGCACGGCGTACAAGGCGTTCCAGCATAAGAGGGTTTTTTAGCTCTGGTGCACAACGTAAATGTCTCTCATATGCTCTGGGATGTTTGCCAACCGTCCTTGTTGAAGTGGAAAATTAGGGTTTTTATATTGGTTGTTACGCTAGACTTGGGTTAGGAGACACGTGGCGCGTTGACCAGGTGCATACAATTTACAAATGTACAACATATTACATCTGCTGGGTGTATACGTGGGGCGTATATGCTACATCAGGCTGGTGTACACGCTGGGCGTATACGCTGGACGTGCTGGGCGTGTGTGAACTTGGGTGGAGATGCTATGGACGCTGGGCATACACGCTGAGCATATATGCCAACAATGACTCGGCGTATACGCTGGGCGTGTATGCTGATGGTTGCCGACTTGCTTCAATTCTTGCTCTTCGGTGCTATCTTCATTCTATCTTTGGAGATTCCATGTCGGGCGTAAACATTCACCGTACTCGCCGAGCGTACATGTGGAGGCATGTACATCGAGCGTGTAAGTCGGATGTCTACGCTAGGCGTATACGCTATTGATGCTGGGAATATACGCTGGGCGTATACGCTGGTACTGCTTACTTAGTGAAAACTAAGCATTTTGATCCCAAAGTTGCAATGTGTGACACCAAATGTAGCCGTGGTTGTCCATGGGTCCCAGGGACCTGCTTCTTGCTAAAGAAGTTCCAAGCTAGAAATTTTGTGGTGTTTCAGTGACCAAGTGTTGGCCCAACGGTCCCTCATGACCAACTGTTGGGCAAACGGTCCCTCGTGACCAAGGGTTGGCGAAACATTCCCTCATGACCAAGTGTTGGCCAAAAGGACCCTTGTGACTAAGGGTTGGCCCAACGGTCCCTCGTGAGCAGGCATTGAACCAACGGTCCCTCATGACCAAGTGTTTGCCCAACAAATCATCGTGACCGAGTGATAGCCCAATGGAACCTCGTGACCAACTATTGGCCAAACAGACCCTTGTGACCAAGGGTTGGCCCAATGGTCCCTCATGACCAAGTGTTGGTCCAACGGTCCCTTGTGACAAAGTGTTGGCCCAACGGTCCCTCGTGATCAAATTTATAAGGGTGCAGGATGGTATGGCTGAAACTGGCCCAATCAGCATATATGGGGAGAGGTAGCATTCTCCCTGGGAGCACCGCATAGTACTCTCGTGAGAGTGCTCTCCATGGGAGCACCTCGCATAGCTGCGCTAGCACGAGTGCACTGCACGGTGCTCTCGCACGAGTGCTCTCCATGGGAGCATCTCGCATAGCTGCGTTGGCACGAAAGCTCTCACAAGACCAAGTGATGGCCCAACAGACCCTCATGACCAAGTGTTGGCCAAACAGTCCCTCGTGACCAACTATTGTCCAAACGGTCCCTCGTGACCAACTGTTGGCCCAATGGTCCCTCGTGACCAAGCGTTGAACCAGCGGTCCCTCGTGACCA
>MNCI01004675.1:730-32715 GCA_015680685.1 Gnetum montanum
GGCTTGTGCAACTTGTTCAATGTTCTTGATCTGTGTAAATGCTTGGCTCAACGTTTGAGTGCTTAGGTAGTACAGTTTTAACTTAATGAAGTCATTCACAGCTCCCTTCAGAATTGAAAGCAAATATTTTTCACGGATGGGCTCATGAAGTTTGTTAAGGGCTACACTCCATCGTTGGATGAACTTTTGCACAGGCTCGAGTGGTGCTTGTTTCACTTGTATCAAATTGTCCAGTGTGGCTTCAGGCTTGAGGTTGTACTTAAACTGGGTAACGAACTGATGTAACAGATCCTCCAGAGAGGATATGGAGTTACGAGACAAGGCTCTGTAACATCATATCCTCTCTGGAGGATCTGTTACATCAGTTCTAGGTCCTGTATGCGGGCCTACAGATGCCCAGCGCAAGGCCCAACGTACAGCAACTTTTGGGGCTTAAAAACTCCTCAAAACATGCTAAAGTGGAGCGTCCAGACCCCCTAGGACCTTCCCCAGGGTCCCCAGCAGGTCGCAGGCACTTGAAAATCAAATTTTGGGCTCCAAATGATGGTCTTTGATTCCTATCTTTCCCAGCGTATGCTACAATGCCTCAGCGTATGCTACAGTGCCCCAGCGTATGCTACAGTGCCTCAGTGTATGCTACAGTGTTTCAGCGTATGCTACAGTGCGCAGTGTATGCTATAGTTCCCCAACGTATGCTACAGTGCCCCAGCGTATGCTACAGTGCCCCAGCGTATGCTACAGTGTTTCAGCGTATGCTACAGTGCGCAGTGTATGCTATAGTTCCCCAACGTATGCTACAGTGCCCCAGCGTATGCTACAGTGTTTCAGCGTATGCTACAGTGCCTCAGCGTATGCTACAGTGTTTCAACGTATGCTACAGTGCCTCAGCGTAAGGCCCAGCGTACAGCAACTTTTAAGCCTCAAAAACTCATCAAAACATGCCAGAATCGAGCATCCAGGCCCCCCCAAGACCTTCCCCAGGGTTCCCAGTAGCTCTTGGGCATCCAAAAATCAATTTTTGACCTTAAAATGAAGCATTTTCATGTGTATACGCTGGGTACATTTTTGGCTTACGCTGGCATGCTATACGCTTACGCTGGCATCCTCTACGCTCAGCATCCACAGCGTATACGCCCACCCCACAGCGTATACGCCCCGGCGTATACGCCAGCAAATGTAACACTTGTAAATTAAATCCAGCCTGATGTAGCGTATATGCCCAGCGTATACGCCCAGCGTATATGCCCACATGTCTCCTAACCCAAATTCCTCGGTAAAACCCATCTATAAAAGGCCCATTTTTCCATGAAATCAAGGTCGAAGGAAGCGGTTGGGAAAAGCTCCCAGAGCACACAAGAGACATTTACGCTGCGGACCAGAGCTAAAAAACCCTCTTACACTGGAGAGCCCTGTACGCTGTACACACAGTCTCTATGCTCCGCATGCCTTGCGAACCAGCCGAGTCATTCCCGCACACGCCGGGGCCTTTCGTCTGCCTTGTGTCAAAGCCACAACTGCGTTTGGACCGGTGCACTTTGTAATCAATTCTCAATACAAAACAGTTTACATTTTGCCCAGATTTATTGTAGTTTTCTTTGTTTTTTCAGTTTACGTTTACAGGCTCATTTACATTATCGTGCTTGTTTACAGTTTACATTTAATGTGCATTGTTTACGTATAACCCAACGTGTTGTAGCGGCAAACATTGGGGAAGTCCTTATTTGATCCGCGTGAGGACCATACAAGGCACTCTGCCTTCGTCCGTTCCAGCTTGCCCTCAAGTGGAGGCAGGGTCGACTGTGCTTGTCCGTAGATCTTTCGGTGCTCGTAACGTTCCAGCCTTGCACCGACGATTTCGGTCGGTACAGCGCTAAGTAGAACATAGGAAATCACTCACATCATTGGGAGCTTAAATAAACCTTAGGGTTAATCAAATGAAAAATTTATATAATGGTAAAATAGCACACCGATAAATAACAATGTCTTCTTCTCACAAGAGAAATTCACCACCTAGGGATCATACAAAGAACAGTTAGCAACATCAAACACATAACCTAAATCTACCAGTTCCTCAACAATATAGGTTGACATATACTCATCCCGATGAGTATATCCCCAACTTTACTTTTATCCTCCATCAGGATGAACAGATGCGCTGGAGGGATTTGCAAGGTAACATAGTGTTACCTCTAGATCGTGCAGTCCCCAACATGCTTCTCTATGCTTTGGCATAGATTGGAATGACAAAATTATACGCTAAATACTTTGCGGAAAATTTTGACATGAGGGATTACCATCCCATAGCTTTACAATGTATGAGAGACTTAAAGTAGGAGAGCCAACATACACTGTTAAAGGGCAAAGAGGTCTTGCATGTCCTAAGTCAAATTAGAGATGGTAAACCACTTATAATGGGTTCTCTATCAAAAGATGTTCCCCCTCCTAACGATGGTGAGGAGGTGGGGTATCAGAACCTACGCTCCACAATACACAACCCTGGTTATGATCCCCGTGAACACCAACTATTCACTGAGGGAACAACAACATAGAACAAGGACCGGTGCTTAGATCATCATCAGGATCAAGGCTGAAGCCACAAAAGAGAAGGTAAGAAACATCGTCATGGTGATGGTTCTCCTTCTTCTTCTCTTTCTTCACATCACTTACCCTCTCCTTCCACCTCTGGGCGTAGTCATAGAGAGCATAACGGTGAGGATAGAGGTAGACAAAATGAGAGACCTCGATGAGAGAGTCGAGAAAGAGGACAAGGGAATGAACGAAGGGAAAGTAGGGAACAACGCAGACATCACAGACGTCATGAGAGAGATGATCATGAAGAGCCCCTACTTGCCACCCGAAGTATGATAAATATAACAGAGGCAGTGAGAATACCAACAAGGCATTTAAAGGATAGTCGGATCAAACGCTTAAACATGAACAACATCCCACACTTCGAAGGGGGATACAACACGGATCTGCAACCTCATTTACAGGCATTCCACGATGCCTGTGCCTTGCAAAACATAGAAAACGAGTGGCAGAAACTAAAGTTTTTTCCCAGGACACTCAGCAAGGAAGCAGAGAGTTGGTACCAGTCCTTAGAATTGGAAACCATTAGGAGGTGGAGTACGATGTTAGAACTCTTCAATGATAAATACCAAACGTACTCCAGAGTGTCTAATTTGCGTAAGCAGATCCAAGGATGGAAGCAAGGTACTCATGAATCCTTGGATGTTGCCATGGTCCGCTACTACGCATTGCTACATTATTTCCTGGGCCATGGTTATGCACAGTGGGATCAACTCTGCCACATCGTAGATGGGCTAAGGTATGAAACTAGGAGAATCCTTGGGACTTATGCCCAAGGGAGATTATCAGAACTTAGATCCCATGAAATTCATCTCTTGTTGGAACAAGTAGCCAAAGAAGAAGGGGAGCTATGAAAAAGAGAAAGTGTAGAAGAATACAACCGTGATCCCTCTCTTCGAAAGAAGGGAGTGAAATTTTGCGATGAAGAGGATGAGTCACCACTCGAAGAGTTGGTGAACAGAAAAACCTTGCTGATTCAAAAGCTAATAACTGAAGTATCGGCTAAGGTGGATCAACTGTGGGATTCCTTAGACTCCAGGCTTGAAAATTTCTTGAAAATCGTAGAGGAGTCTAAGGTGGAACGAAGTAGTGACAAGAACAAGATAAAGTAGAGAGATTTAGGCCCTGCACATAATAAGGGTAAGGGGAAAATTACTATCTTCGATGAGTTTGTGGATTCAAACACAGACGATGATAGTGGATGTGATCTACCAATATGACCATCCTAAGGGATGTTGTCCAATCATCTCACATCTACAGGAGTTTGAGGTGTATGCACTTAACCCAAGACTCAACCAACGGCAAACACCCCGATGGTTACCTTATCCTCAAGGTACCCCAAGGTAGTTCCACCAACCATTAACATACTGTCCAAGTGGAACTCCACCACAACCCATCAGACAACATCGGTAGTGGAAATACCCACAATGATGGGGGTGCCATCGTTGAAACAATAATACCCTTACCGGCAACCTGATCCTTATGGTTATTATGTGCAACAACCGGTTTCTCCAAGTGACTCTATGAGTCACACAACTCCCCAACGTCACTACCAAGTTCGGGAGTACTTTAGAAGGACTCCTTCTCCTTCGGGAGACATTCCACATACTTATCATCCTCCAACTCCATCTGCACCTCTTCCACCTATAGTTCCCATACAACCTGCTCCAACAATGCAAGGGGAACTCCCTACTCAATCGCATCAACGTAATGCTAAGAGAGCCGTAAACATTCAACCCATTGCTGGTTCTGGCAACTGTAAAAAGGAAAGATGTTTCTTTAGAACCAGAAGCCCAGACAAGCTCTCACAACAACAAGCAGTTGAGTTTATGTACACTTCTCCAACAAACAAAACCTCAGAGCACCCTTCAGTCCAAAATCAGAGCTTAACGTATACGATTATGTTAACACATACTGTAATCAACTGGATCAAGGTAGGCCACCTTCCCAAGAAACTAACTGATCTTGGAAGCCCCTTAATCTATTTACAAATTTCCGGAGTCAATTTAATATCAAGAGAAATGTATCAAGCCTGGAACCTGTCCCAGCTGTAGAAGAGCAACATTCAACTGGAGCTGGCAGACCATTCCATCACCATTCCCTTAGGATCGGTGGAGGACATTGTTACCACTGTGTGTGGTTGGTCCTACCCAGCCGATTTCCTGGTGATTGAAGTTTACAACAATGAAGGGGACTTTCCAATTATAATGAGAAGGCCATGGCTAAGTACGATAGACGCATACCTAGGGATCCACGATCTTTCCTTGGAAATATCCAAGATAAACATTTATGGAAAGATCAAGAAGAAGAAAGTTCCGTGCATCACATACAATGAATCAGAGGGTGATGACATGGAAGAATGTTCAGCATCTCTTCCATGTAATCGGTGTGCCTAAGGAACACAAATTCAAAGGTGCCTATATGTAGCAACCACACCAGTAGTAGACACCTTGTGGTTGACAGACTAGAAAGAGCAACCCAATATGCATTGAACGAACTGAGGAAACAACTCATGTTAACAACAAAGGCATAGACACATTAGAATATGAGCGTCGCCAACTTCCACCCCTTAATCTGAGAACATCAGTGGGAAGAAGTTGGGCACTTTTACAGAATTCAAATAGAAGTTCATTATTTCAAATCTCTCCCTTGCAATTCAGTCATGGGGGAGATGGCCACCTATGCTAATCATTGGAGGCCCTCAGTTCTTTTTAAGTTTTTGTTTTACACGTTTTTGTCTTACACATTTTTGTTTTACAAATTTCTTTAACTTTTCTTGTTTTTGTTTTACAACTTTCTTTAACTTTTCTTGTTTTTGTTTTACAAATTTCTTTAACTTTTCTTGTTTTTGTTTTTCAAAATCGTTATACTTTTCCATTTTTTGTGTGTGATCCACCTTGTAAGTTTGTCACCAATAAGTGTTCGTCATGATGGTATGAACTATTTTCATGTTGATTGCCAATGTTTGGTTTTTACCTTTAAGTCATGATGTTGATACTAAGGTATGTTTCTTTTGATATGGTAGGCAATGAGTTCACTTCATCCATCCATCCACTAGTTTCTATGGTCTCTCTCAGCTTGGAAATGTGTAGTCCCCTTCATAATAAGGACTTTAACGAATCGATGACTGGGCATTTCTCAAACTAAGGAAGGACTCAAGGATTGAAAAGGGTGACTTCAAGGGAACTTGATGCATTTGTGTTGGCCATTCTCTTGGGTGCTTGGATGTTTTCTTCTTGAGTTTTCTTGCCACTTTGACATTACTCAATTATCAGAAGCTGAGTTAATAAAAATAAGAAGTCTTTGCATGGTGTGGTTCTCACGCATAAAAATAAAAAACACAAAAAAAAGAGAGTGAGAATTCAAAGCACACCCGTTAGACAAAATAATCCCTTGGGCTACAAGCATTGGTTATAGAATAAAAATGTTCCCTCTAACTAAGGCCCTTCTCGCTTTCCATTCTCTCCTCATTTGTTTCATCGAAATGGTGGTGGCTCTTGCGGGAAGCATTTTTGTTACTTCAACAGGATGGATTGGCTGAATGCATTAATGCAAACTGACTGGAAGTGGATTGTTTGAGGCCGGAGTTGGAATGAGATTTGCTAAGTCACATTAATCATGAAACACACAAGGGGTTGTACACCACCTTATTCTTAGGATTCCATTCCATTCTCTTCTCTCCATCCTTCTCTCCATTGTTCACCTCATTGCCAGTTGTATCATTAGAGTATATTTTGGTGGATACATTGTTTTCTTTTTGGTAAATTCTTATGGTTAAGACTTTAACTCTTATTCCAAATGACATTCCTAGAGCCTACGGACTCTTTGAATGTGGGTTTGTTAGGGCATTAAGGGCATGAGCCTGCTTTGGGGAGGACCCACTAACATTCCTATTTGGTGCATGAATTACCTTCTTTTCCCTAACATTTTTGCAATTAATTTTATTTTGTTCATTTCCATCTTGACATCCATTTCATCGATGTCATAGTTGTCCCTTTTTATCTATCTTTCTTACTCCTTTTCTTTCTCCATTGTAATGCTATTGGAGGTTCACGATTAGTCATGGGGGTACGGGGCCTGACTTTTTCGATTTTCTCCTAGCCTCAATTTTTTTTTGATTTTTTCCTAACCCCTACACATTTAGTAGTCACCATTAATACATCTCTAGATCTGTAATCAGCCATACCACAGCCTATCCAATGGACTTACATCGAAGCAAGGTATTAATTACATGATGATTCATTTACCCTTGCTAATATAATATTGTGTTGTGTGTGCAGATGGCGATCATGCAACAATGGAGGGGATCAGGAAGGAACACTTGGAATGGAGTAGTGTTGGAAGCAGCTATGCAAGGAGCAAGACTGATGGTGCACTTACTGATGGACAACGAAAGGTGCAATCTTGGCGTTGGTAGCAGCAACACTTCTTTCTCTCTTTCTTTCTAAATTGCCGAATGAGGCCTGATGTCAATGTAATAAGGTGTTCACCCTTGTTGTCATGAACACCAATTTTGTTGTGTCTTGTAATGATGATTCGTTCACAAGTCATCCCATTAGTTTCATTTTGAGTCAATAATCCCATACCTTCCCGATATTATTGTAAGGAACTCAAGGACGAGTTTTCATTTAGTCATGGGGGTATGATGGGACGCGATATCGTGGCCATTGTGATATTGCATCCCTCGTGATATCGTGTCTTCCCCTGCGATATCGAGTACGCGATATCACAGCTGTCGCGATATCGCATCCCTTGCGATATCATGTCTTCCCCTACGATATTGCGTATGCGATATCGCGGTCCGTCGTCATATTTATAAATAAGAGGCAGCTCTCCCTTATTTCCTCATCTAGGCCTAGATCGTAGCAAAACTATGGTAGTTTTTTCACTCCAGAGATAGATTAATTTCCATGTGCCTGCAGTAGGAACTCCAAAGTGAACAGATCTTTATTTGAGCAAACATTGTACCTGAACAAAAGTTTGTGTACGTCAATAAAGACAAGCTTCTTGGATAAACCTTGTAGTGCATGGAATAGTCTAATTAGGATTTTATTCATTGTTATTTACATGCTTTATTAGTTATTTATTGCTTTCTCTCTCACCCTTCTATCCTAGTTAAGTGCCTCAGTACGACCACTTCGAGCACGTGCGTTACACGTGGTGATCCTAGCAACGATTAGCGTTTGGTAACCATGGTTGCATCGGTTCAGGGTGTGTACAGTAAGTGGGAACGGATGCTGACGCTAGGTAATTTAGACTTAGTTAGTTAGTTAGAATTAGTTAGTTAATCTCTTCAACCTTCACCTCGTTAGCATAGGAGATAAAAACATAAAAAGACATAAAAATCATATACCTCAGACTTACTTAACCATACACCGTGACAAATACAAGTAAGCTTAGGAAGACAACAAATAATTAACCTTAAGTGTTCCATGAGGCGTGTAGGCACTTAGTCTGCAGAGTTCGACCGGATCAAGCATGTTACGCTCGAATTTGTATGGTTGAGTGTAGGGGTACCTCACCACTCATCAAAACACATAAAAATATGTATGGAAAAAGGAATGTTAATTACATAAATGTGTACCTCTAGTTGGACTAGTAACAATTTTAGTATCTACTCTTCTACACAAAATTAGAAACAAATCAGAGATTGAAATCTATTGTACACTGGTTGTATGTACTACTCATTAAATCTTTAGTTGGTTGCATTACTTTCCATCTACTCAATAAGTAAATGCAGTAATCAATAGTTAAAAAAATAAAATTACATTTAACAATAAGAGGGAACAAGAGTTTTTTACTTTGGTAGGGTAAATCTTATTTGACGACTTGCATTGTTTGTTTATCATGTTTATTGCTTTAGCATGATAAATAATGCTTTGCAATTATTAATTTATCTAATGCGAGAAGTAGTCTACAATCAAGAAGCAACTATTATGTATAACCATAAAAATTGTAGCAAAAACTAGAATTCAAAACCATTTTCAACTAGTGATGAGCAACAAGGTATCCCTACACTCAACCATACGAATATGAGCATGTACGTGCGATCTAGTTGAACTCCACAGACGGACTAGTTGTGGCACCTGGATAGTTATATGTTGATCTAAGTTCATTATTTTCCAACCTAGACTAGTATTTTCTTTGTCACGTATGGTTTAGTCTAGAGTGAGGTGTATGATGTGATTCTAAACTAGGCTACTCCTAGAGACAATGGAAAACAAACTTGATTAAACTAATAGGCAACATAAAGTAAAATCTAAGTTAGCCTAAGTGCGATGAGCATCCATCCTTAATCATCCATACACATCTTGGACCTCGTGTACTACTTCTGGGAATTCCAAGCACATATTACTTGAGCACTACTAGATACACTATTGGGTTACCAAGTAGTTACACTTAAATGTTCATGATGAAGTCGTACTCATTCCACGTTAGCAACAGGAAGTGTAAATGACAATAAAGAAAATATTAACTAGATAAAGAATAATAAATAATCAACAATTAAAGTAAATAAAAGATAAGTAAATAAGAATGAAAGTGAGAGTAATTAATTGCTAAGTAGACTATGGTCTAATTTAGCCTAACACAAGTAACCATTCCCACTTCTCGAACACATCCTGAACTTCATGCAAACACTACTGGGCTATCAAACGCTAATCGTTTCTAAGCTATCAAGTGCCACACGTATGCTCGAAGGGGTCATGCTTGTGTAATTTAATCGATTTTCTTAATTGATCAAAATGAATTGCTGCACTAATAACATGAATGTAAAGTGCATAAAATAAGATAAAATAAAATAAATGTGTAATAAAATAAATGCGTAAGAAAACAAATCTCAAGTGATACAAGGATAAATCAAAGAGCTTGCCTTTATTTCCAACACAATGGTGTGCTCAAGTACATTAATGCTTGAATAAAGATCCGTTCACACTTAGAACTCCTAATTCGGGCACTTGGAAATATTCTAACTTTCAAATGGACAAACTGCAAGAGTTTCCCTACTTGGCTACTAAAAACTTGCTCCCAATTATGTGCCTAGGCACTGTATTTATAGACCCGAGAGTAACCTGGGAATAACTACTCTAATAATTAGAATAAACACTCTAATAATTAGAGTAATCGCTCCATCATATCCCCACAACTGAATGAAAACTCATCCTTGAGTACAAAATAAGAGGAACAAGTTCTTTACAAAATATATTAGGGGGTGTGGAATTATTTAACTGACATGTAAAGTGACACAAAGAAAACAGACAAATATAGAAGTGCCTGAGCATACAATATTACAATTATGTACAAAATTGGTGTTCATGAAAATTAGAAAAGAACACCAACAGATCCAAAGGACATCCAACCCCTCTTGGCAATAGAAGAATGAGGGAGAGGTAGAAGAGATCCAAAAATCATGAACAATCTCTAGCAAGTGATATGGTTACATCCTCCTTGGTGACAACAATCCTACTTCTAGTCCACGCTTCCCACTACAATCACAACAATACCAAGGATTAGTATATATAGTACATTAATAATTTCTGAATACCTTGTTTTGTCGATGATTTTATCTAGCCAAGTTGTGATTATGATAGACTGATTACTTGATATTGTTAGTGGAAAGATTGACAAATGGGTTAAATAAGAGAAGTGATCCATACAATTAAGAAAAAGCTTGACATAAGGAGTAGTGAAAAGAGGGTATTCACAATAATAAAAAGGAATTTATTAGAAACAATTACAAAGGTGCATACAATTTGGATAACATGGATGGGTTAAATAAAAAGAATTTGATTGTACCAGTGTCTAAGGGTAAAGAACTTAACTTAACCAAACCAAAAGATATGTAAGTGGGTCCTCCCCAAAGTAGGCACAGGCCTTTTATGCCCTTGCATAACTTCAAACTAAGGAGTCTATGGGCTCCATAGATGATTAATGATTATAGAAAGTTAAGTGCAAAAAATTAAAAGTAACTGATTGAGAAATCTGACACATCAAACTAGAACACCAAATCAAAAAATGAAACCGACAGTAAGTGTCATAGAAAACAAATTTATTTCAGCTTTAAAGACCTGTACCATACTTTTTCTTGGCCAATGAGTGTCATAGGAAAGAGCTTAAGTCTTTGTCATCCATTATCAATATTTTTCCATGCACAAGCATCATAGAAGGCTTGTAAATGATGTTGCGGATCTAAATCATAGCCTTCTAAAAACTTGGAAAAGTTGTTTAAATCAAGCCTCCGTGGATGACTTTCCTTATGATGCTTGTGGGACATTCGAATGGCCTCTTGTATATGCATTAGACTCTTAGTGGCCAGTAGGGGTTCATTATTAATGAGTAGGTCATGAGTTTGTGAGTTGGGATAATGTTGTCTATGTTCATGTTGGAATTCTTGATTTTGCCCGTGGGTTTGATTTTTATTTCTATGCTGACCCCTTGAGGAATAGTCATCCATGTCACAACCCGACATTGAAAGAGTAGAGAAAGAGAGTGATGAGTGGCAAGGTACCCCTACACTCAACCATACGAATACGAGCATTTCACATATGATCTGGTTGAATTCCAAGGACTAAGTGCTTATGTGCCCTTGTGAAACAAGGATGGGTTGGTTGATTGTTGTCTTCCCAAACTTACTTGTATGTCACAATTGTATGGTTAAGTAAGCTTGAGGCATATGATTTTTATAGCTTTTATGTTTTTATGTCTTGCGCTAATAAGGAAGGAGAGAGGTAACTAAGTGACTAATTTAACTTAACTACTCATTAACTAAGTTCTAACTAATCCTAACAACATCATCTATTCTCACTTGCCATACACATTTTGAACCAATGCAACACTACTAGGATTACCAAACGCTAATCGTTACTGGGTTACCAAGCATTACATGTATGCTCAAAGTGATTATGCTTGTGTAATTTAATGATTTGTTTAATTGATCAAAATGAATTGCTACGCTAATAACATAAATGTAAAGTGCATAAAATAAAATAAAATAAATGCATAAGAAAATAAAATAAAAGAAATGCGTAAGAAAACAAATCTTAAGTGCTATAAGGATGAATCAAAGAGCTCGTCTTTATTACCGTACACAAGGTGTGCTCTGGTACACAATGCTCGAATAAAGATCTGTGCACACTTAGACCTCCTGCTATGGGCACTTGGAAAATACTTTAACTTTCAAACAAACTATAAGAGTTTTGCTACTTGACTGCTGAAAGACTTCTTTTTAATTTTGTGCCTGGGCACTGCATTTATAGACTTGGGAGCAACTACTTTAATAATTAGAGTAACTGCTTTAATAATTAGAATAACTGCTCCAATAATAACCACTCTAATTATTAGAGTAACCACTCCAATAATAACCACTCTAATAATTAAAGTAACTGCTCCCATAATAACCAATTTAATTATTAAAGTAACCGTTCCAATAATAACTACTCTAATAATTAAAGTAATCTCTCAAATAATAACTACTCTAATTATTAGAGTAACCGCACCAATAATAACCACTCTAATAATTGGAGTAACCACTTCATCATACCCCCACGATTGAATGAAAACTCATCCTCGAGTTCCTTACAAAATATTGGGAAGGTATGGGATTATTGACTAATTGAAAACTACCAGTGGAGTGGGATGACAGACTCAACGTGCCCAGTGAGCGGATCAATAAGCATATTACAACATTAGTGTTCATGTCCATTATGATGAACACTCTTACATAAATGACATCCAAGCCTTTATTTAGCAGCTTGAAGAGAAAAAGAGAGAGAGAAAGAAGATGGAGCATGTTGCTGCCAATGCCGAGATTGTGCCTTCCGTTGTTTATCCATAACCATGCCACCAAACTTGCTTCTTTCGTAAATGCTCCAGTTCTAGTCCATCTTGAGTGCTTCCTCCAAGCCCAATCCATTATTTGTATGATCACCATATGCACACACAACATAGTCACAAATGAGCAAGGATAGATAATCCACAATGCAGTTGATACCTTGCCTAGATATAAAGCACATTGGCTGAGTTGTGGTTATGGAAAAAACTAGTTTGGAGATTTATCACTAGCAACTACCTAAGGTGTAGGGGTTAGGCAATTAGTAAAATGGAAAAAATTAAAAAATTTATGCTAGCCCCACAACTAAGAGTGAACCTCCAATAGCTATAAGATGGAAAAACATGAGGAATAAGAAAGATGAAAAATATCAATGGCAACGCCAATAAAATGGATGTCATGGATGGAGATGAAACAAGAAATGATTGATTGTAGAAAATGTTTAGGGAAAAGAAGTTAACAATTGCACCAAAAAGAAATGCCAGTGGGTCCTCCCCAAAGCAAGCTCATGCCTATTATGCCTTGACAAACCTACAAACCAAAGAGTTTGTAGGCTCTAGGAATGTCATTTGGAAGCAAGAGTTAAAAATTTACCCATAAGAATTCACCAAAGAAAAATAATGCATCAACCCAAAAATGGACTAATGATAGAACTGGCAATGAGGTGGAAAAATGGGAAGAAAAATGGAGAGGAGATAATGGAATGGAATCCCAAGAACAAGGTTGCATAAAGTCTCTTGTGTATTTCATGGTTAATGTGACTAAGTAGAACTCATCCCAAATCCAGACTCAAACAAACCACATCCAGTGAGCTTGCATCAATACACTTGACCAATCCATCCTCTTGAAGCAACAAGAATGCTTTCACAAAGAGTGACGACCATTTCGAGGAGAGCAAGATGGAGAAGTAAGAAGTGAGAAAGGGCCTTAGTTAGAGGGAACCTTCAGGCATGGGTAACATGTCTTTCCAGTGCCACAACTAATGCTTGTAGCCCATATTGCTTTATTATATCTAAGGGGTGTGCTTTGAATTCTTACTTTTTATTTTTATTTTTATTTTTTTGCGTGAGAACCACACCATGCAAATACTTATTTTTATTCACTCAGCTTCCCGATTTTTGAACAATGTCAGAATGACAAAAAACCCAAGAAAAAGCATCCAAGCACCCCAAGAGAATGGCTAGCACCAATGCATCAAATCTTCTTAAAGTCACACCCTTTTCACCCTTTGAGTCTTTCCTTGGTTTGAAAAATACCCAACCACCAATTCATTAATATGTTTACTTAGAAAAAGGGGACTGTACAGTTCCAATTCAAAGGATACCATAGAGTTGTATGGATGCATCGATGGCGTGGACTCATTGCCTATTCTACCAAAAGAACCATATCTTAATATCAGCATCATAATTCAAACATAAAAACCAAAAATTAGCAATCAATATGATATAATTCAATCCACCATCATGAGCACTTATTAGATGATGAATAAAAGTAAAGCAAGCAAACAAAAAAACAATAAAAACATGAATGATGATGTAAAACAAAAATAAGAAAAGTTGAAAGAATGTGTAAAATAAAAAATATGTAAAACAAAAATTTAAAAAGAACTGAGGACCTAGAACAGTTAGCATAGGTGGCTAGCTCCCCCACGACTAAGTTAGAAGGAGGAGATCTAAAATAGTGAGCAGGGTGTCCATCAAGAGAGGTAACTTGTGTACTGGCTATCCTAAGCTCCTGGAAAGGTTTGGTTTGTTGCACGTTGACCAAAAGGTTCTTATCTAGGCTCTCAGGTTTGTATATTATCATGGCCCCTGAAGGAAAAGTTCCATAAATAATATAAGGTCCTTCCCACAGTGTTTGAAATTTAGTACGTTGTGGCACATATGTGGGATTCCAGTAGAGAACCTTATCTCTTGGCTGATATTTAACTTTCCTAATTCTTAGGTCATGATGTTTTTTATTGAAGGCCTTGTGCAATTCATTAGATGACAGGGAAAATAATCGATTTTCATCTAGTAAGTTAAGGGTTACTAACTATTTTTCTGTGCTAGATCAAGGTCAAGGTTGAGGTCACATGTCATGGATAGTGTACTGAGATTAGTTTAAATGGGAAGTGTTGGTAATTTACTGTACACTAATTCATAGGGAGAGTAGCTTATAGGGAGTTTCCATGTGAAGCGGTATGCCAATAGAGCATTGTTCAGTTTAGTGCTCTAGTCTTGCCTAAACTTTCTAATGGTTCTTGTCAATATTTTCATAATATCCCTGTTGGTGACTTTTGCTTGACTGTTTGCTTGGGGGTGGTATGGTGTAGTCAATTTATGCTCAACCCATAAGCGTTGCATTAATTTTTGAAAAGTTGCACCTGTGAAGTGTATACCATTGTCTAAAATAAGTACACGTAGCACACCAAACCTATTTATGATTTGTTGTTGAACAAATCGTGCAGCTGTAGATGATGTACATGCTTTAATAGGAGCTACTTCAGCCCATTTTGTTAAGTAATCAATGGCAACAATAATATAAGCTTTTTCATTGGACATTTGTGTAATCGGCCCCATAAAATCAATTCCCTAAAATGTTAAAGGGTTCTAATGATTGAATCCATTATTACGAACCCTCCATTCTAGCAGTCATTCCCCCATCACGTTGACAATGCTCACAAGATTGGAGAAAATAATGTAGGCCAATAATATCTTGCAAGTAGGATCTTGATGGTCATTTGTTTCCTAGTGTAATGACCCCCACAAGGACCCTCATGAGCATATTGGGGAACTCGTAGTTGATCTATATCAGGAACACACCATCGAACCAAGCCATCGGGACACACTTTGTAAATTTTTCCATTGATCTCCATAAAGTACTTGGCTCGGTGAAGAAACTGTTGTTTCTTCTAAAGGTTTAACTCTTGTGGTGTTTGTTGGGTGAGGAGATAGGTAAGAATGCTACTACACTAGTTTGTCTCTATGGGTGATTGATTATTCACTACACCAACAAAGAGGAATTCATCAGGGAAATGATCAGAAATTGGATACTCATCCACTTTGTTGTCCCATCACAACCGAGATAAATGATCAGCAACTATGTTCTTGGTGCCTTTACGATCAATTATTGTAAGATCAAACTCTTGTAAGATTACAAGCCATTGTATGATATGAGGGCTTACCATTGGCTTATTCATGAGGAATTAGATTGCACTATGATCTATATGTATATATACTTAATATCCCAATACATAGTGTCTAAACTTTCTAGTGCAAACACTATAGCCATTAATTCTTTCTCTATGGTAGTGTAGTTAAGTTGTGCACCAATGATACTTCTACTTGCATAGTGGATGTAATAAGGATGCTTTTGGTCATCTAACTATGTAAGTATGGCTCCTAAAGCATAATTAGACATGTCAGTCATGATATGGAATGGTTTGGACTAGTCAAGAGCTTGTAGAATGGGTGTTTCTACTAGCTTCTATTTTAGAGTTTAGAAAGCTAATTCGCATTCCCTGGTCTACTCAAAAGGTATGTCCTTTTTCGTTAATTCCACTAATGATTTGGAAACCTTTGAAAAGTTCTCAATAAATCTCCTATAGTAGCCAGTATGTCCAAGGAATGATCGAATATCTTTGACAGTTTCCGGTTGATGGGTAATTCCTTGGATAATTTTGATTTTCTCAAGGTCTACCTCTATCCCTGTGTGTGAGATTTTGTGCCCTAGTACTATGCCTTCTTAGACCATCAAATGGCTTTTTTTCCAGTTGAGCCTCAAATTGGTTTCTACACATCTTTTTAACACTTGCTCCAACCAGTCCAAGGCTTGATCAAAGTTTTCTCCTTAAGCGGAGAAGTCATTCATAAAGACCTCCACGCCATTCCCTATATGCTATTGGAATATGCTTAAAACTAGTCATTGAAATGCTGTAGGGGCATTGCACAAGCCAAAAAACATCTATTTGTATGCAAGTGTTCCCTAAGGATCGATAAACATAGTCTTGGCTTGGTCTTCAGGTGCTATTTGTATTTGGTTATATCTACTATATCCATCTAGAAAACTATAATAGTGATGCTCTGTGATGGTGTCTAAGACTTGGTTGACAAATGGCAATGGAAAGTGATCTTTGAATGTTGCCATATTTAGTAGCCTGAAATCTATGCACACCCTCCATTTGCCTTTTTTATAGGCACAATAACTAAGGGGCTAACCCATTCGCTATCAATAGTGGGGTATATGAACCCAGCCTTCAGAAGCTGTTCAATTTCTTCCTTAAGTACTTACTTCAGCTTAGGGTTCAATCACCTCTATGATTATTTTTGAGGCTTCATGGAGGGGTCAGTGTAAATTCTATGTTGGCATATCCTAGGATCTATTCCAGTTAATTGGGGATATGACCAAGCAAAGGCTTCTGACCATTTATTTATTACCTTTATTAGTTCTTTTTTCTATTGAGGAGCAAACTTAGCATTGATAATTATTGATTTTTCATTTTTAAGGAATGTGTATTCCATATCAGTGGGCAATGGTTTCAACTCGAGGGGCTCTTACTTAAATTTCTCAGGGATTTCCAACTTCCCCTAGTTGATATTTTCAAGGTTAAGACTTGGAAGTTGGCGGTGGACTGGCTCTAATGTGTCTATGCTATCGATGTAAGCACAAGTCAAACCCTCAATTGGTTCCATGCATATGAGTGAACTGCTTTCTTGATCAACTATCAGCCATTAGGTGTCTTCCTATCATGTGGCTACTGCATACAGACATCTTTGTATGTTAATCACTTGTGCACACTAATTGCATGCAGGAAATGTTAAACTTTTCACAACCCATAACCTCTACACATAATTACAACCTATGTCACTATATGTGATGCATGGAACTTTCTTCTTCTCAATCTTTTTGAATGTGTTTTCCTTTGATATTTCTAGGGAAAGATTGCAGATTCCTAGGTGTGCATCAATGGTGCTTAGCTGGGAATTCCCCCTTATCATTGTTTACCTGAATCGTTAGGAAGTTAGTTGGGTACAACCACCTACAAATAGTGGTAACAATGTCTTCACCAATCCCAATGGGACAGTGATGGACTAGTTAGCCAACTCTAGACGAATGTTGCTCTTTTTCAATAGAGGCACATTCTAGGCCTTGTACATTTCTTGAGAAATCAAGTTGACACTGGAACCTAAATCCAAAAGAGCCTTACATGGTGCATTTCCAATGATTTGTAAGTATATCAGAGGACTCCCAGGATTAGAGAATTTTCTAGGAAGTTGGCCAAATTTAATCCAATTGGTGATGGCATGTGTTAGCATGACCATATGCGTTGAGTGAGGTGGTTGAGTTGAAGGAGGCTTTGAAGTTTTGATTGATACTAAGGTGTCTAAGGAATCAGTCGCTTGTGATTGCAAGGGCTTGGTTGGTCTGTTGGTTCTAAAGAAAGGTCTTTTCTTCATGTGATTGTTGGAACCAACAGTAGGTTGAGAGTTAATAGCCCTTGTGGCATTACGTTACTGCAGCTAGGTAGGGATTTCACTCTGCATAGTTGGAGTAGGTGGTAGTGGAGTTATTGGTGAAAGAGATGCAGTCGGATGACAAGGATGATATGCTTGCAAAATATCGCCCCTAGAAGAGGGAGTCCCATAATACTCATGGGCTTGGTAGTGAGAAGTGATGTGACCAATAGAGTCATGTGGGGAGATTGGCTGCTGCATGTAATCTTCATACGGTTCAAGTTTCCGGTAAGGATACTATTGCCTTGGTGGTGTCATTCCCCATGATTGTGGGTGCTGCCACTATTGATATTGCTAAATTAGTTGTGGTGGAGTTCCACTGGGATAATACGTTAAGGGTTGGGAAAACTGTCTTGGGTTACCTTGAGGATAAGGTAACCTTTGGGGTGCTTTCCATTTGTTTAATCATGGGTTGAGTGCATACACCCCAGACTCTTGTAGATGTGAGATTATAGGGCAACATCCCTCAGGGTGGTCATATTGACATATCTCACATCCACTATCATTGTCTGTTTTCGAATCCACAACCTCTTCAATGATGGAAACTTTGCCCTTACCCTTGTTACGTGCATGTTCAACCTCTTTCTTTTTTCCTTTCTCACTACCTTTCTCTCTAGATTCCTCTACTATTTTAAGAATAGTTTGAAATCTATTGTCTAGGGAATCCTAAATTTGGTCTACCTTTGTCGAAATTTCTGATGTCATCTTTTGGATAGGAAAATTTTTCCTATTCACCATCTCTTCAAGTGGTGACTCTTCTTCGCCCTCACAAAATCTTACTCCCCTCTTTCAAAGGAAAGGATCTTGGTTATACTCTTTCACACTTTCTCTCTTCTGTAGCTCACCTTCTTCCTTAGTAACTTGCTCCAATAGTCTTTGAATTTGATGGGACCTAAGCTCAAATAGTCTCCCTTGGCCATAAGTCCTAAGGGTTCTTCTCATTTCATGCCTAAGCCCATCCATGAGATGGCATAATTGATCCCTTTGCAAATAACCATGGTTGGGACAATGATGTAACAGTGCATAGTATCGGCCCATGGTAGCATCCAAGGGTTCATATCCTCCTTGTTTCCAGCCTTGGATTTTCTTTCGCAAGCTAGACACTCGGGGGGTACGTTTGGTACTTGTCATTAAATAGTTCTAACATAGTACTCCACCTATGATGAGTGGCAAGGTACCCCTACACTCAACCATATGAAACGAGCGTAGCATGCACGATCCAGTCGAACTCCACAGACTAAATGCCTACACGCCCCATGGAACACTTGGGGTTAATCATTCGTTGTCTTCCCAGACTTACTTGTATTTGTCACGGTGTAGGGTTAAGTAAGTCTGAGGTATATGATTTTTATGGTCTTTTAAATGTTTTTATGTCTTCTATGCTACGAGAGAAGGGTTGAGAAACTAAGGCTAACTCTAACTAATGCACTAAGTCTAAATTAACTAGCGTCAGCATTTGTTCCCACTTACCGTACACACCCTGAACTATGCAACTGTGGTTACCAAATGCTAATCGTTACTGGGATCACCACACGTAACACACGTGCTCGAAGTGGTCGTACTAAGGCACTTAACTAGCCTAAATGTAATGAGCAGTCGATTCCTTGACTAGCTGTACACATCTGTAGATGCTCGTAATCAAGTCGTACTCATTCCGCATTCTAGGAGTTGAGGGTGAGAGAGACTAATCGCAATGAGCAGTCGATTTCTTGATTAGCCATACACATTCGTCAATACTTGTAATCAAGTCGTACTCATGCCGTGCTACTGCAGGTAATAAATAATAGGTAAGAAATAACATGTAATAAATCCTATGCCATGCACTACAAGGTTTATCCACAAAGCTCATCTTTATTGCCGTACACAACTTGCGTTCAGGTATAAAGCTACTCTAATAAAGATCCATTCACTTGGGGACTCCTACTGCGGGCACATGGAAAATGTTCTATCTCTGGAGTGATCAATCTGCCAGAGTTTCCCTACTTTTAGCCTAGGATTGGAAATAAGGGGAGTGCCACCTCTTATTTATAGATATGGCGATGGACCATGATATCACGTATGCGATATCGTAGGGGACGATGTGATATCATGGCAGCCACGATATCGCGGTGCATGCGATATCGCATCTCATCATACCCCCATGACTAAATGAAAACTCGTCCTCGAGTTCCTTACAATAATATCGGGAAGGAATGGAATTATTGAGGGGAATGGAACTAATGGGATGACATGTGAATGGATCATTATTACAAGACTTGACAAAACTAGTGTTCATGACAACAAGGGTGAACACCTTATTACATTGACATTAGGCCACATTTTGCAGCTTGAGAGAAAAGAGAAGAGAGAAGAGAAGATAAGAAAAAAGAAGAAGTCTTGCTACTGCCAATGCCTAGATTGCGCCTTTCGTTGTCCATCCGTAGGCGCATTATCAATCTTGCTCCTTGCATAGCTACTTCCGACGCTGCTCCATTCCAAGTGCTCCCTCTAGATCTTGTCCGTTATTGCATGATCACCATCTGCACACACAACACAATCTTATATTAGCAAGGGTAAATAAATTTCAATGTGGTTATACCTTGCTTTGATGTAAGTCCATTGGCTGGGTTGTGGTATGGCTAATTACGGATCTGGGAATATATAAATGATGAGTACTGAAGGTGTAGGGGTTAGGAAGAAAATCAAAAAAATCTAGGGCTATGAGAAAATCAAAAAAATCAGGCCTTGTACCCTCATGACTAATCACGAACCTCCGATAGCGTTAGAATGGAGAAAGGAAGGAGTAAGAAAGAGAGATAAAAAGCGACAACTAAAACATCGATTAAGTGGATGTTAAGATGGAAATGAACAAAATAAAATTAATTGCAAAAATGTTAGGAAAAAGAAGTTACCTGGTGCACCAAATAGGAATGTCAGTGGGTCCTCCCCAAAGCAGGCTCATGCCCGTAATGCCCTGACAAACCCACATTCAAAGAGTCCGTAGGCTCTGGGAATGTCATTTGGAACAAGAGTTAAAGTCTTAACCACAAGAAATTACCAAAAAGAAAATAATGTATCTACCAAAATATATACTAATGATACAATTAGCAATGAGGTGAATAATGGAGAGAAGGATGGAGAGAGGAAAATGGAATGGAATCCCAAGAACAAGCTGGTGTACAGCCCCTTGTGTGTTTTATGATTAATGTGACTTGGCAAATCTCATTCCAACTCTGGCCTCAAACTAACCACATCTAGTGACTTCGCATCAATGCATTTAGCTAAACCATCCACTAGGATAACAAGAATGCCTTCCCCAAGAGTCACCACCATTCCGATGAAACAAATGAGAGAATGGGAAGCAAGAAGGGCCTTAGTTAGAGGGAACACTTTTGGTTCCATAACCAGTGCTTGTAGCCCACGTTTGTTTATTTCGTTTAAGGGGTGTACTTTGAATTCTCACTTCATTTTTTTTGTGTTTTTTGCTTTGTGTTTTTATGCGTGAGAACCACACCATGCAAAGACTTTTTATTTTTATTATCTCAGCTTCCGATTGTTGGGGTAACATTGGAATGGTAAGAAAACTGGAAAAGAAAACATCCAAGCACCTAAGAGAATGGCCAACACCCCTTGAAGTCACACCCTTTGCAATCCTTGAGTCCTTCCTTAGCTTGAGAAATGCCTAGTCACCGATTCATTAAAGTTCTTAATTGAAAGAGACTATACATTTCCAAGCTGAGAGAGACCATAGAAACTGGTGGATGGATGGATGAAGTGGTCTCATTACCTACCATATCAAAAGAAACATACCTTAGTATCAACATTGTGACTTAAAGGTAAAAACCAAACGTTATCAATCAATGAAAAATAGTTCATACCATCATTCCGAACACTTATTGGGTGACAAACTTACAGGGTGGATCACACACACACACACACACACACACAATGGAAAAAGTATAACAATGTTGTAAAATAAAAATAATAAAAGTAAAAGAAATTTGTAAAACAAAAATGTATAAAACAAAAACTTAAAAGAACTAAGGGCCCCATATGGTTAGCATAGGTGGCCATCTCCCCCATGACTGAGTTGTAAGGGAGAGATCCAAAATAATGAATGTTTGTTTGAATTTCGTAGAAATGCCCAGCTTCTCACAATTGATGATCTTAGATTAAGGGGTGGAAGTTGGTGATGCTCATATTCCAATGTATATATGCTTTCATTGTTGGCATGGGTTTCCTCAGTTTGTTCCATGCATATTTGGTTGCTCCTTCGAGTAGCTATCAACCATGGGGTGTCTATTACTAGTTGGGTGGTTGCTACATACAGGCATCTTTGTTTCAAAGTTTCACAGGCACACCTACTGCATGGAGGAGATGAGCATCCCTCCATGTCATCACTCAATGAATCACTGTATGTGATGCATGGAACTTTCCTCTTCTCATTTTTTCCACAAATGTTTATCTTGGAAATTTCCAAGAAAAGATCATGGATCCTAAGGCATGTGTCTACTGTACTCACCCATGCCCTTCCCATTATAATTGGGAAGTCCCCTTCGTTGTTGTTCACTTCAATCACCAGAAAATCAGCTGGGTAAGACCAACCACACACAGTGGTAATGACATCCCCCACCAATCCCAAGGGAATGGTGATGGACTGGTATGCCAGCTCTAGTTGAATTTTGCTCTTCGTAAGTTGGGGCAGGTTCCAAGCGTGATACATCTCTCATGAAATTAAATTAACTTTGAAACCTAAGTCAAGAAGAGCCCTATGTGGTTTATTTTCGGTGATTTGGAGATAGATTAAGGGTCTCCTAGGGTCAGTTAGTTTCCTAGGAAGGTGGCCTACCTTGATCCAGTCAGTTACAATGCACGTTAACATAACCATATGCGTTAAGCTCCATTGGAATAAAAGGGTGCTCCGAAGTGTTAGATGGTGGAGGAGTGTACATGGGCTCAACCGCTTGTTGTTGTGAGAGTTTTTCTGGGCTTTTGGTTCTGAAGAAAGGTCTTCTCTTTTTACAGTTGTCAGAACCCGCAACGGGTTGAATATTTACAGCTCTCGTAGTGTGACGTTGTTGCGGTTGAGGAGGAAGTTCCCCTTGCATTGTTGGAGCAGGAGGTGTTATGGGAACTACTACTGGTGGAAGGGGTGCAGATGGATTAGGAGGATGATGTGGGTATGGAGTGTCTCATGGAGGAGAAGGAGTCCTTTTGAAGTACTCTCTAACTTGGTAGTGACGTTTGGGGGTTGTGTGACCCATAGAGTCACTTAGAGAAATCGGCTACTGCACATAATAACCATATGGATTAGGTTGCTGGTAAGGGTACTAATGTTTTGGCGATGGCATCCCCCATGACTATGGGTATTTCCACTGTCAATGCTATCTGATCGGCTGTGGTGGATTTCCACTTGGATAATACGTTAGTGGTTGGTGAAACTGCCTTGGGTTACCTTGTGGATAAGGTAGCCTTTAGGGTGTTTGTCGTTGGTTGAGTCTTGGATTAAGCGCATACGCCCCAGACTCCTGTAGATGTGAGATGATGGGGCAACATCCCTTAGGATGGTCATAGTGGCAGATCTCACATCCAAGATCATCGTCTGTGTCAGAGTCCAAGCCACATCAGAGTTAGTGATTTTTCCCTTACCCTTGTTATGTCCAGGGCTTAAATCTCTCCACTTTTTCTTACCTTTGTCACTACTTTGTTCTACCTTAGACTCTTCTACAATTTTTAAGACAGTTTCAATTTTAGAGTCTAAGGAACTCCATACGTCATCTACCTTAGCCGCTATTTCTGTTGTTAACTTTTGGATCAGCAAGGTTTTCCTATTCACCAACTCTTCGATTGGTGACTCATCCTCTTCATCACAAAATTTCACTCCCTTCTTTCGAAGAGAGGGATCTTGGTTGTACTCTTCTGTACTTTCCCTTTTTCGTAGCTCACCTTCTTCTTTTGCTACTTGTTCCAACAAGATATGTACTTCATGGGCTCTGAGTTATGAGAGTCTCCCTTGGGCATAAGTCCCAAGGGTTCATCTAGTTTCATGCCTTAGCCCATCCACGATGTGGTGAAGTTGATCCCGCTGAGCGTACCCATGGCCCGGGCAACGATGTAACAATGTGTAGTAGCGGGCCATGGCAGCATCCAAAGGTTAATGAGTACCTTGCTTCCAACCTTGGATCTGCTTACACAAATTGGAGACTCTGAAGTACGTTTGATACTTTTCATTGAATAGTTCTAGCATCGTACTCCACCTCCTAATGGTTTCCAATTCTAAAGACTGGTACTAGCTCTTTGCTTCCTTGATGAGTGTCCTTGGGAACAACTTAAGTTTTTGCCACTCATTTTCTATATTTTGCAAGGCGCAGGCATCATGGAATGGCTATAAATGATTTTATGGATCTGCATTGTATCCCCCTTCAAATTGTGGGATGTTGTTCATGTCTAAACGCCTGATCCGACTATCTTTTAAATGCCTTGTGGAAATCCTAACTACCTTTGTTATGTCAAGAATACTTCGGGTTATGAGTAGGGGCTCATCATGGTCATCTCTTTCATGATGCCTGTGATGTCTGCATTGTTCCCTACTCTCCCTACGTCCTTGCCCTTGTCCTCTCTCTTGACTTTCCCGTCGAGGTCTTTCGTCTTTCTTACCTTTATCCTCACCTTTATGTTCATGATGGCTGCATCCAGATGTGGAAGGAGAGGGTGAGTGATGTGAAGAAGGGGAAGAAGAAGGGGAACCATTGCCATGACGATGTTTCTTGCCTTCTCTTCAGCTGCTACGGCGCTGATCATGGTGACGATCTACGTGTCCATCCTTAGCATAAGTGGTTGTTTCCTCTGTGAACAGTTGGTGTTCACGGGCATCAAAGTCAGGGATATGTATTGTTGATCATATGTTCTGATACCCAACCTCCTCCTCATCATTAGGAGGGGGAACATCATTTGCTAAAGAACTTGTGATAAGGGGTTTCTCATCTCCTATTTCGCTAAGGACATGCAGGACTTTGCCCTTCAGAAAAGTATGTTGACTCTCCTGCCTTAAGTCCCTCATACATTGTGCATTTGTGGGATGATAATCCCTTGTGTCAAAGTCATCCATAACGTATTCAGCGTAAAATTTTTGCATGCTAATCTATGCTAAGGCACGGAAGAGCATGTTAGGGATTGATCGATCTCCTTGCAAATCTCTCCATCGCAACTATTCATCTTGATGGAGAATAAAAGTAAAGTTGGGGATATACTCATTAGGATGAGTATATGTCATATTATATTGTTGAGGCACTGGCTGATTTTGGTTATGTGTTTTATGTTGCCAACTATCTCTAGTATGATCCTTAGGTGGTGAGTTGCTCTTATGAGAAGAAGACATTTTTATTGGTGTGCTAATTTACCATTATATAAATTTTTATCTTGATTAACTTGAAGGTTCGTTTAGGCTCACAACAATGTGAGTGATATCCTTTATGTTCTATTTGACGCACAAACACTTAGTCCCCGACAACGACGGTAATGATGAGTGGTGAGGTACCCCTACACTCAACCATACAAAACGAGCGTAGCACACATAATCCGGTTGAACTCCATAGACTAAATGCCTACATGCCCCATGGAACACCTGGGTTTAATCATTCGTTGTCTTCCCAGACTTACTTGTGTTTGTCACGGTGTATGGTTAAGTAAGTCTGAGGTATATGATTTTTATGGTCTTTTAAATGTTTTTATGTCTTCTATGCTACGAGAGAAGGGTTGAGAAAGTAAGGCTAACTCTAACTAGTGCACTAAGTCTAAATTAACTAGCATCAGCATCCGTTCCCACTTACCGTACACACCCTGAACTATGCAACTGTGGTTACCAAAGGCTAATCGTTACTGGGATCACCACACGTAACGCATGTGCTTGAAGTGGTCGTACTAAGGCACTTAACTAGCCTAAACATAATGAGCAGCTGATTCCTTGACTAGCCGTACACATTTGTAGATGCTCGTAATCAAGTTGTACTCATTTTGCATTCTAGGAGTTGAGGGTGAGAGAGACTAATCGTGATGAGTAGCCAATTTCTTGATTAGCCGTACACATTCGTCAATGCTCGTAATCAAGTCGTACTCATGTCGCGCTACTGCAGGTAATAAATAACAGGTAAGAAATATCATGTAATAAATCCTATTCCATGCACTACAAGGTTTATCCACAAAGCTCATCTTTATTACCGTACACAACTTACGTTCAGGTACAAAGCTGCTCGAATAAAGATCCATTCACTTGGGGACTCCTATTGCGAGCAGATGGAAAATATTCTATCTCTGGAGTGATCAATCTGCTAGAGTTTCCCTACTTTTAGCCTAGGATTGGAAATAAGGGGAGTGTTGCCTCTTATTTATAGATTTGGCGGTGGACCACGATATCGTGTACACGATATAGCAAGGGACGATGCGATATCGCATACCCGATATCGCGGTGCATGTGATATCGCATCTCATTAACCTACTAATGGATTCCGGTTCTAAAGACTGGTACCAGCTTTGCACTTCTTTAACTAATGTCCGCAGGAACAACTTAAGTTTTTTCCATTCATTCTCTATTTTTTATAAGGCACACGTATCATGGAATGCTTGTAAATGATTCTGAGGATCAGCGTTGTATCCCCCTTCAAATCATGGGATATTGTTCATATCTAATCTCTTGATCCTACTATCTTTCTGGTGCCTTGTTAGAATTCTAATAGCCTTAGTTATGTCTAACATACTTTGAGTAGCAAGTAGGGGTTCATCGTGATCATCTCGTCCATGGCGTCTATGATGCCTACGTTGTTCCCTACTCTCCCTTCTTCTATGTTGTGACTCTCTAGAGTGCCCTTGTCCCTTTTCTTAGCTGTTTCGTCTATGACTTCCACTTTTCCTACCTTTATCCCCATGGTCTTTTTCCTTATGACTGCATCTAGATATTGAAGGAGAGGGTGAAGGAGATTTTGAAGATGAAGAAGAAGGAGAACCGTCACCATGATGGTGTCTGCTACCTTCTCTTTTGTGGTCTCAGCCCCAATCGTGATTGAGCTCAGAATGTCCACCTTTATCATGAGTTCGTGTCCCTTTTTCGAATCCTTTGTGCCCATGGGTATTAAAACTTGGGTTATGAATAGTGGAATGAAGGTTCTGATACACAACCCCTTGGCCAAAGTCAAGGGGAGGAACATCGTTGTATGGCCACCTACCTGAGGTAGGTTCACCACCCTCATTTTCGCTTAAGACATGTGGGGCATCTTGGGACCAGTTACCCTTCAAAGACTTATGATGTCTCTCCTATTGCAAGTCCCTTTGACGTTGTGCCTTTGTGGGATGGTATTCTCTTAAGTCATGGTCTTGCACAATGTATTCTGCGTGTAAGTGCCGCATGAAAATTCATGTGAGAGCATGAAGAAGCATGGTCAGGATTGAACGATCGAGAGGTAACACTATGTTACCTTCTAAGTCTTGCGAACGTAGTTGTTCGTCTTGATGGAGGAAAAAGGTGAAGTTTGGTATATACTCATCGAGATGAATATGTACCACTCAAACTTGTTGAGGGACTGGTAGATCAATATCATGTGTATTACATCGCCGATTGTTTCCTGTTTCAAACCTAGGCAGTGAGGCGCTTTCGTATGAAGAATGAGATATACTTGTCTGTTTACTATGCAATGTATTCTTGTTTATTATTTTCTCAATCAACCCTAAGGGTTCGTTCCAATGATGTGAATGATTTGTTCTAGTTAGCGCACAAACAACTAAATCCCCAGCAACGGCACCAATGAGGAGCGGCGAGGTACCCCTACGCTCAACCATACGAATACAAGCGTTTCATGCATGATCCGGTCAAATTCCAAGGACTAAGTGCTTATGCGTCCTTGTGGAACAAGGATGGGTTGGTTGATTTTTTTTCTTCCCAAACTTACTTGTATGTCACGATTGTATGGTTAAGTAAGCTTGAGGCATATGATTTTTATAGCTTTTATGTTTTTATGTCTTGAGCTAATAAGGAAGGAGAGAGGTAACTAAGTAACTAATTTAACTTAACTACTCATAAACTAACTTTAGACATTTTTGATCTTCCAGAAAGCATCACTTGGACATGGAGGTTAGTGAATTTCATGCCTAACTTGCATATTAAGCAATCCTCAGCCTAGCAATGATAAGAGATGAAGTTATCAAATAACTTCAAGAACAATTTTAGAAGGCTAAGGGGGAGGCAGTGATGGCCATCTTTAAATAATCCATAGCTAAAGCTGAAGTGTACTCAATCACAAAGGACTTAAATCAGATGCGCTAGGAGAATGAATCATTGCTCGCACAAAATCATCGCCTGTGAAATGTTGATGTGTAGAAAGATCAAATTCAAGAATAATTCATCAATAGTAAGAGCAACTTGCCAGGGTAAATACTAAACTGAGGAAATTGGTTGTAAATAACCAAAATCTATCAATGGAGGAGGTATGTACCTTGTGTCAAAATTCTGTCATCGAGATCACCACCTAGAAGAAAGAAGCACTTAAATTTGAGAAAGTGAAAAATCACTATAGGGACCAAGTTAGTTTGCAAAAGGAAGTGAATGAAAATAAATCTAGATGGCAAAGGCAAAATTGAATGAAGCCCTCCAACAACTCCAACAAGGAAGAGAGATGTGGCAGCCCATCATTAATAAGATTAATGCCTACAACAAAGCAGAGATCCACTTAAAGGAGTTGCAAATCAAGGAGATGATAGAGTACATGGAGTTGGCCAATCTTCATTATGCAAACCTAGCAATGTTGACTACTGGATAGCCACAGTCAGAATTGGAGAAACAAGTGGCTAGCTCATATATGTTATAGAAGGTAAAGTTCAACTACCACAAAGACACCAAGCAGAAGCTTGAGACTGCAAATGTTGAACTCAAAGTTCTCAGAGGATGATTCAGAGATCAACAATCTATTACTAAGAACATAGCCAAACGAATGAATGACTACTAGGAGTTGAAAAACATAGTTAGGGAATTTGATATTGAACACAAATAGTTTGCTACCTAGTTTGTCAATGCAAAGGAGTTGTTTCTAGCAATCCCGTGTCCTTGGGATGTGCCCATTCCAACCCACATTAGGGAAGCTATGTGGATAGTGCATGATCCCCAAAGTAAGATGGAGAAAATGAAAGAACTCTAGATGCTTTCCACCTCTCACTTAAAGTTGCAACAATAGTAGGACAACTGCAACCACCTCAACCACCACTAGTGCATGAAGCTGGTGAAAGTCCCTTAGAGCCTTAGGAACCATCACCACTTGGGATCATTTGGTCTTTTCCAACAAGTTTCACACCATTAAGGAACATGTTGTTTGATTTTGAAGAGTTGAATCATGGTGTTTAATTTTGTGTCCTAAACACCTTCATTTTTTGTAATGTGTTGATCCGTACACTCCATTTTTTGTTAAGTCAATCATTTTATTTTATGTGAAAAAAGAAGTCAATTAATAATCCCATACCTTCCCAATGCTATAATAGAACTCAAGGATGAGTTTCCATTTAGTCATGGGGGTATGATGAGTTGCGTTAAGCTCGCTATGTCAATGAGGCCTCATTGATGTAGCCTCATCGACTAGGCCTTGTCGACGAGGCCTAGTTGATGCATCTTACCATGCATTGACGAGGCCCTGTCGACGTAGTGTCATGTGTCAGCTATAAATATGCACTTGCAACCACATTTATGACATAACTACATTGTAGTTACATTGGAGCTTTTGCATTTTTTTCATTTGAAAGTTAGAATTTTTCCTTTGAGTGGTCATAGTAAGAGTCATTGAGTGTACAGATCTTTATTTGAGCATTATTATATCTTAGCACAATAGTGTGTGTAGCAATAAAGACAAAGTTTTTGATAAACCTTGCAACACTTGGATAGATTAGCTATTTCATTTATGCATTCAATGTTTTCAGTTATTTGTTAAATGTTTTCAATAATTTTGCAAATATTTTCCAACAATTGAGTTAATGAAGTAATTAAGCTAGATAGATCAAATACATAAGCATGATCGCTTCAAGTGTAACACGTATTCGCTTGGTAATACCAGTAGCATTATTACTTGGTGATGAGAGCGGTTACTCTAATTACTTGAGTGGTTACTCTAGCAGTTATTCTAATTATTAGAGTGGTTACTCTAGCAGTTACTTTAACAGTTATTCTAATTATTAGAGCGGTTACTCTAATTATTAGAGTAGTTGCTCCCAAGTCTATAAATACAGTGCCCAGGCACACAATTGGGAGAAAGTCTTTTAGCAGTCAAGTAGCAAAAATCTTGTAGTTTGTTTGAAAGTTAGAGTATTTTCCAAGTGCTTGCAGCAGGAGGTCTAAGTGTGGACGGATCTTTATTCGAGCATTGTGTACCTGAGCAAACCATATGTACGATAATAAAGACGAGCTCTTTGATTCATCCCTGTAGCACTTGAGATTTGTTTTCTTACGCATTTATTTTATTTTATTTTCTTATGCATTTATTTTATTTTATTTTATTTTATGCACTTTACATTTCTGTTATTAGCATAGTAATTCATTTTGATCAATTAAGCAAATCGTTAAATTACATAAGCACGACCACTTTGAGCATGCGTGTAGTGCTTGGTAACCCAGTAATGATTAGCGTTTGGTAATCCCAGAAGTGTTGCACTGGTTCATGATGTGTACGGCAAGTGGGAACAAATGTTGGTGTTAGGATTAGTTAGAACTTAGTTAATGAGTAGTTAAGTTAAATTAGTCACTTAGTTACCTCTCTCCTTCCCTACTAGAGCAGGACATAAAAACATAAAAGCTATAAAAATCATATGCCTCAAGCTTATTGAACCATACAATCGTGACATATAGGTAAGCTTAGGAAGACAACGATCAACCAGCCCATCCTTGTTCCACAAGGGCACATAAGCACTTAGTCCTTGGGATTCGACCGGATCGTGTGTAAAAAGCTTGTATTTGTATGGTTGAGCGTAGGGGTACCTCGCCGCTCATCATTGGCGCTGTTGCCGAGGACTTAGTTGTTTGTGCGCTAACTAGAACATAGGAAATCATTCACATTGTTGGAACGAACCCTTAGGGTTGGTTTACAAAATAATAAACAAGAATACATTGCACACTGAACAGACAAGTATGTCTCATTCTTCGTACGAAAGCACCTCACCGCCTAAATTTGAAACAGGAAACAGTCGACGACGTAATACACATGACGTTGATCGGCCAGTCCCTCAACAAGTTTGAGTCGTATATATTCATCTCGATGAGTATATACCATACTTCACCTTTATCCTCCATCAAGATGAACAACTACGTTGGCGAGACTTAGAAGGTAACATAGTGTTACCTCCTGATCATTCAGTCCCAAGCATGCTTCTTCGTGCTCTCACACAAATTGGCATGCTACACTTACATGCAAAATATGTTGTGCAAGACCATGACTCGAGAGAATACCATCGCACAGAGGCACAACATCAAAGGGACTTGCAACAGGAGAGACATCATAAGTGTTTAAAGGGTAACTGGTCCCATGATGTCCCACACGTCTTAATCAAAAATGAGGGTGATGAACCTACCTCAGGCAGTCGCCCACACAACGATGTTCCTCCCCTTGACTTTGGCCAAGGGGTTGTGTATCAGAACCTTCATTCCACTATTCATAACCTAGGTTCTGATACCCACGGGCACAAAGGGTTTGAAAAAGGGACACGAACCCATGATAAAGGTGGACATTCTGATCGCAATTGCGATCGGGGCCGAGACCACAGTAAAGAAGGTAGTAGACACTGTCATGGTGACGGTTCTCTTTCTTCTTCACCTTCATCATCTCCTTCACCCTCTCCTTCAATATCTGGACACGGTCATAAAGAAGAAGACCATGGAGATAAAGGTAGGCAAAGTGGAAGTCATAGCCGAAACAGCAAGGAAAGGAGACAAGGGCACTCTAGAGAGTCACAACATAAAAGAAGGAAGAGTGGGGAACAACGTAGGCATCATAGACGCCATGAACGAGACAATCACCATGAACCCCTACTCGCTACTCGAAGTATGTTAGACATAAAATTCCAACAATGCCCTTCAC
>MNCI01004676.1:6104-17753 GCA_015680685.1 Gnetum montanum
GATCCCTTTCTATAGTTCGTCTCATCTCACTGTTTGTATAATTGTAGCTCGTGTCCTGTATAGCATAGAATTCTTACCTCATTCCGATGATAATTACATGTGTGTGTTTTGTGACATTAGTGCAGATTACATTTAACCCTTCTAGTACCCACCGACACTTTAAGTGATCTTACACAAGGGCATTATAGGTAAGAACCTGCTTTGGGGAGGACCCACTTGTGTAATCTTATGTAATCTTCACTTATGACATAGCTCACACACATCATTTCTTACCATCCACATAATTTTTCATAATGTTCTTTCCCTATTACTATCCCTCTAATTCAACGTTCCTATGAATCATCACATAGCCTTTTTCTCTACCATCTGAGGTCCTTATTGATAAATTCCACACCATCATAATTTTTGTTCCTTTAGAACTAGTTAAATTACCCTAGAACCCTTTAACAATCGTCTAGATGTCCTTAGTTTACATTGTTTCATTTGAAAAACATATTAAAAATTTGGTACATTCTCTAAGTGCCCTAACTTTGATGAAAATATATATTCATGACCCCCTTGTTCTAATCAATATCATTTGCAATTGTTCACGTAGGGGATGTTTTTCAATTCCTCTCTACAACTCGTGATTGTGCATCCCTTGCTTTCATATCCATAACTCACTCGCTGATACTCCAATTTTCATTCCGTTTGAACCTACTTGAACCTAGAGTGTTTAGCTTAGTAGTGGGGAAGGGGCACATGCCAAATAGCACATAAATTTTTTAAATTTTTTTTTGAAATTCATCATCGCCCAGAGGACATCTTTGAGGGTAATTAGTTGTAAAATTAAGAATAGAATGTGTCAAAAACAATTTCATCCCCTTAGCTATACCAGAAAATTAAATGTGGAAACCACCTAAGCAAAAAGGACTCAACATTATAATCTTTTAGGGACATGTTCTTCCAATAATTAACATCACACAGAAATAAAGTAAATTCATTCAGACAAGTAGTAAGGTATAACCTAACTTTGGTAACAACCTTACTAACGATTGGCCCCGTGTGATTGCAGATGGCCTAGAAACATGGATAATAGGAAGGTCTTGCTCAAGGTGGGAGCAAATGACCTAGGAGAGGTGGAAGACAAGATCCTTCTAGACAACATGTAGAATAGGAGGAACAATCATTCAACATTTATCAAGAGAATCCTCCTACAGTACAGTCCGGACAGGTAGAAGGAGGAGCTGCTATAGCGCCTGAATAGGGATAACATCTCACGTTGCCCCAAGATTGTGTTCAGGCTATCCATGAGAAGTCCACATTCATTGCGGTGATTGTGGAATTTAACTTTCAATCATTTGTAGAGTTTGCTCCTGAGGCCGTTAGGGATCACCTCAAAGGATCCCCATTATGGCCTACCCTCTCTGAATGCAGTGCCTAGTACTTAGGGGAAACGTACCAATTTTGGCACAATAAAGAAGGTACCATGGTTAATAATTGTGATGTGATTGTTGACTTCTCTATTCAAGCGATTTTGGAAGTATGGAACCTTCCGAATATAGGGCCAAAAGTTGCTTAGAACCAGCTGGACACTTTCAGAACTGAGCAATTTAATAAACTGTTGACAAAGAATAAAAGGGTGGTGGAAGGAAAAGAGAAGGCTGTTTTGGATGCCTCTATGCCACAAGCACAAAATTACATGTGTGCCAAGGCACTCAAGGCCTTACAAGAGGAGAAACTTCAGGCCATACTTCAATGCCATCAAATCCCAAGACCTGGAGTGCAAGAAAAGGGAAAGATACTATGGAGGAGACACTGTCACTAGGAACTACATGAGTTCCAAATTTTTGTAATTGTAGTATTCTACGTATTGTCTTTACTTTGTTTTCTTCCCACACTGCGGCATCATCCCATTTCTTTTTCCATCTAATAATCCCATACCTATCCACTGTGTAATCACTGTAACTCAAGGACGAGTTTTTATTTAGTCATGGTGGTATGATGGGATGCGATATCACATGGGTCACAATATCGCGTACGCGATATCGTAGTCTATCACCATATCTATAAATAAGAGGCGGCTTTCCCTCATTTCACAATATAGAGTTAGATTGTAGCTAAACTCTGGCATTTTGATCAATTTCACAACTCCTTAGTCATTTGGTGATATCTTCAAATTAGTTGTGGGGGAAAAGACCTCCACGTAATGGCTTANGAAGGTTGTCAAATATCAATCTTCAAATTAGTTGTGGGGGAAAAGACCTCCACGTAATGGCTTATGTTTTCTTTATTTGTTTATTCATGTGCTTTAATTTTAGCTAGTGTGTGTATTTTTTATATGCATACTTTTGAAATATAACAATATATCTTTCTTTGATCTATTCATTCTTTTGATTTTGTATGCATTTTTTAGCATATGGATCTATTAATTTTGATCTATTATTTTGGATGTGAATTTTTATTTTTCTTTTTTAAATATTAATAATTAATGAATTTTAATTTTATATTCTTTTAGGTGCATTTCGTGTGTTCATTGAAAATCAATTAATATGCTTTATAAATACTTATTCTTAGAGCCAAATGGTGGATGGGTAAGATTACAAATGCATTGATGATGCAAGAGTGTTAAATGGATCTAATGTGGAACTTTGGTTGATGGAATGCACACATAATGCAAATTTATCCATCCCATTTTCTTTTACCATTATTAATGAATCAAACATGTATTTAGTAAGAAGCTAGATCATATGCCATAATTGGGGAAGTTACTACTATTGGATTGATGGAAGGATCTTGTTGGCCTAGACTTTAAGGTGTGAGCTCTAAAAGCTTGGTTGAGTGCTTGGTTGTGGTTTAAAAAAGGATGTACCATCAACGGATCCTATAACCATTGGAATGGATCTTGATCGATGGGGTTGGAACCATAGTGGTCCAAGAAGGTTCATGATTTCATGAACCTATGCTAGCCACATTGAACTCATGGGTATATTGCTTAATTAATCAAATGCATGTTAGGAACTCCATGTAATAACATAGAATTCTAAGCATCTCCAAAGGGCTCATTTTTCAAAAGTAATGATTGTCTTCTCTTTTATAAAAAGATGAAATAAAAAATAAAGAGAGAAGAAGAAAAGAAAAAAATAAGAAAGAGAAAATTAATAAGAAAAAAAGAACAAAACAAAAATAAAAATATTTCCAAAAATATATTTAGAAAAAGAGAAAAGAAAAAACAAAGGATGAGATAGTGAAGATATGAGCAACTAATGTTTTCTAGTAGTTTTGCCCCACACATATTAGTAGCATTACCATTCCAAACTTGAGACCTTTTAGTTTCTCACAATTAATAAGAAGATGAGTTTTGTACATGCCCCTCAAATTGGTGGTTTACCATCTAGGAAATATGATTTGTCTACGCTCAACTTATTGGGTTACTTAAGAATACGAAAGTCTACAATCATTAATCATTGCACTATACTAGCTCTAGTGGCTTTGAAGACCTAGAAGTCACTTTCCGAGGAAATGCTAATAAAGTTAAATGTCACTTTCAATCAAGTCCCAATCCAAAGGTCAAAATCTTATTTGACCATGATGGGTACATTCATGTTTATTACCCACTTAAAGGACAATGTATGGATTTGATTATTTAGCACAACTACATGGCTTAAAGAAAGGTTTCTAGTAACATCAAATTCAGAAACCTATCCTACATATGTGTAGAGAAGGAAGACAACCAATCCAAATTCTTAGGCTTTTGGATGATTTTATAGCAATTCACCCAATCTAGCTTCACTAATAGTTAGGCCAAGGAAGAATTAAAACTAGATGACATTGGAAGTGGCAATGCTACTTTGCATCTCTAAAAGGAGACTTGGAGATCTATCCTCACTAGTTGGGCAAGTAGTAATAAAGATAACCAGAAGAAGATTCCCTTATAAAGTGTGATAAATGTTCTTGTGCTCCCATGAGCTAATTGAATTGTTGGTTGGGGACTAGTAATATTGTATTTCCCTTCTCCTTTCTAGTCTATTCAAATATCCCATTTTTTCTTGTTAATACATCTCTAGTTCATCATTGTGCATGCAAGATGTTGACCAAGGTAAAGGAGGGGATGAGATTTGGCCATCCAAAGGATGGACTCACGTTTAATGTTGATGTCTCACTAATCGTTGGGAATCCATAAGTATCTTACCAATAGGATTCATAAGGGCAAGAAGGAGGCAAGAGCCTACTATGATGAAGATCCACTTACAAATTCTTGATGGCTCAACATTATGAGCAAGTGAGCTTGATGCTAATTTTTTTTCAGGATCATGGTGGTTGCATTGCATAAAGCACTTTAATTGTTCTCATGCTTAGGTAGTAAAAACTCCATAAGAGTTAACAATAGATAAGGATATTTCTTTTCCTGTTCATATTTGATTGCTTAATTGATTTATAGCTTTAGATTGAAAGATGTATTTAAATTTAATCCTTTATGGTCCCCTTCATTTCTTTCTTTTTTCCATTTATCATACTTTGGTGATGGGATTTTATGATTTTCCAAGTTTTCGCTTTATTGTAGCATTATGCTCATTCATTATATTGTTTAGATTTTTTTTCCATGGTGTTTGGGTGTTTGGGCAACATTTCATTTTAATTTTTTTTCCTTATTTCTTTTTGTTTTAATTTTATTTGAATTTTTAAAATGTTTCTATTTTATCTTCCTTTATTAGATTTAATTTTAACTTGTTTTGGTATATTTTAATTTTTATACTCTATTTATTTATTTATATTATTTATATTTTGGATTTTTTATAGAGTTTTTGTTCAAGAATAAGAAAAAAAAAGGCACATGTGTGCAACTACACTTGGTATTGTAGTACACCAAAAGGTGCACCACTATTTTTTAAAATAAAAATAATTTTAAAAAATTAATAAAATTAAAATATTTTAAAAATAAATAAAAAATTAAAGAAAATTTATTTATAGTTATAATTAAATAAAAATAATATATATATAATAATTAATATATATATATAGTTCTTCCTCTTCTTGATAGTTTGTTTTGGTTTTTTATCATTTTACCTTGAAAAATCATTCTATTATTTTTTTCATTTTTGTTGTTTTTGTTGTTGTGCCCTTGTTGATAGTAGTAATACTTATTTTCCTTGTCCGAGCTAGGTGTCTTGTACCTCATTTGTGTAAAGGAACAAAATCAGGTATGCTTTTTTTAAAAAAATTATCATGTTATGCATACATACATGCGTTGGAACCTTAACTATGATGATATTTCACATGTTATCCTTTGGTTTTATGCTTTTCATCATTCTTGCTAGCATTTTTTTTTTTTTTTTTTTTGCAATGGATGTATAGAATCTCAAATAACTTATGTGATATTTCAGCATTTTTCATAGCAAATCAAGTTCCAACAATTGTGTTACATGCACCAAAGGTTATGACCAAATGAATTTGATGAATCTTAAGTCTCCATGGTGGAAAAAGTTAAAAGACAAAGAACACTCAAACCACCAATTAAACCTAATTTAGGTGAATTTTTGTATTTAGGGAGATTTGAAGGTCACAAATCTCATTTCTGGAATACCAAGTTAAGGACATGCACAACAAAAACCACCCCAAATGATCTATTGGTAGATCTCATTGATTGAGGATGTCTACAAGAAGGTTGAAACTCATGCAACATAATCTCATCAAAGCAAATTGATGTCATCATCAATGCAACTAGAGAGCAAGTAATCACATTGGGCACAACTGTAGTAGTAAGGACTAATGTGAAATCAAAGTAGGATTTTTCAAGTAACTATGATGAGCTTAGAGGAGCAATCCTAAAGACATCTAGCATACCCTCAAAACACATCAAGCATGCTTGGGGTTGCTTCACCATAGCCACCACCTCCTAGTGCTTCTTCTTATGGTGGCAAGTCGATGTTTAGTCTTGTGTCATCTTCTTGTAGCACCTCTGTGCCAACCATAAGTTAGGTTATGCCTAGTATAATTTTTACTATTGTAAGCTAAAGTACTAGCTTAATTGAATCATAAGGAAATGATGAGACATCTGATGGTAATTTTGTTTCTCTATGTAGCCTCGGATGCATGAAATTATTTGTGTGCATTTAAACCTATAGTTTGGGTTTTGTTTTAGTAAGTGGTGAGACATCATTGGTGTTGCCTCACCTCATTCGCTACCTCACATGATGCTCTGCCTTACCTCATATGCTACCTTACAAATTGTGTTGCTTCATCACTTTTGTTACAAATGCAAAAATTATAAATATCCAAAGAAAAAAGCTAAAGGGGGATTTATTTTTTTAACAATTTTCTTTTGCATTTTTATGATAATTTCTCCTCGTCTCTTGCATAAGTGTGCCATTTATTTTCCTTTGTATTTGAGTCATCACTTCATCATGCAATGAGATTCTCTTAGAGTACTATCATGCTTTTGCATCCTAGAACCTTTTGATCAATGTAGAGTCAATGGTTGCGCAATGAATAAACTTCAATTTGATTTTCTTAAAGTTTATAATTTTATTTTATTGAATGTTGATGATAATATGCCATTAATATATTTATTTATTAAATTTGAAAATTATAATTAAATTAACTCTTTTAGATAAGTTAGCATAGTTGCGTGGAGCTTTGCAGTGATTCTACCTAGCTCAAGGAGGCAATACCTATATGGAATGATGTTAGATTATCAAGGATGGATCTAAGGAGATTTTATCACTTTGTGTGTTTGTGTCATGCTTCTCCCCAAAGGGATTGTTATGTGAAAGTATGTTACACTTGTTTTGTATGTATGAATGTTGCACCTATCTCATAATGGATAAGTTTTAATTATTATTTTATTATTTATATTTATAAAATACATAAAATTTATAAAAAATATCATTTCCCCACTATGGCAACAAAGGTTTTCTAACTTGTATTAAATGCACCATAGCATTTTTATTTATTAAATGCAATAATACACACAAGTAAACATTGTAATTCATACTCCTCTTGTCTTTGGTATTTACAACCAGTTCACTATGCATATTGTTAATAGATCTCTTATGGTCTTGGCCAGGGGCCCTTATCATTGAACATTGGGATAGAAGCTATTCCAACATCCATCCACTCTAATACTAGTAATAGAATTATGTGGCTATAGAGAACCTATAGTATTTGAGAGAAGGAATATAAGCCTTTAACAAAAATAGAGAAAGTCTATTTTAAGATCAAGGCTTATCACATCTTTCCCATGATGTACTTAAATAGAATCTCATCTTTCATAGGCCATGGCTATGCAATCCTAAGTTGGTAGTACTTGGTAAATCTGGCACTTTTCCTCTTCCTTAAGAATAAGCTTGAGATTCTAAGAAAATTGATTTGGGAAGAAAAATCTAGTGTTCTCTTACCTGATCTAAAAGTTATGTAAGTGAGCATGGATTGTAGGATACATAAATGACATTGTTAGATGGATCTAAAATGCTTCATGATTTGAGATCATGAAAGTTATGCTAGTGTGTAAGGACTAAGAGGTATTATCACCTCCAAACACTAAGGCTACACCAACGAGCACATTAGCAATAGCCAGAACATCAACTTTGACAACAACTATTCTAGGAACAAAAACCATAGTTGTTGGACTTCATAGAATATGAAATAGCATTATAAGCACTAGTACTTAAGTACTTGCAATTGATCCTAGAGTTCATCACCTTGTAATAAGTCATTTGCAAGAGTTGTCACAAGTTGTAAGTTGGGGCCATAAGACTTAGCAAACATGTTCAATGTCATAAAGGATGAGCTTGAGATTCTAGTGGCTCCTCGAACTAAGAAAATTTTAATGAACATAAGAAGGGATGAATAGATATAGTTCTTTCAAACTACAAGCATATTTTCTAACGATTTAACCATTATCTTGATGCTCCATAAAGGCTAGGAAGGATCTGCAAAGTTACTCACTGATCACATTAGTACAACACTCAACTTCTTTGTGGTAGGGATCCCTGATTTCATTATCATAGAAGACATCAAAATTTCTATAGGGATTGGAATAAAAGGAGAGGGGAGCATGATCAAAGCTTAGCACAAAGGTGCATTATAAAAATTTCTACAATTAAGGTAAACAATCAAGAACATACTCAACATTCTTGAATATATCACTACCCTATAGTCTAAGTTGATTGGAACTAAGAAACACTAGTGCTAACTAAAGCCCAATTTTAGCAAGTCAAACTAGATAACAATTACATGATGAAGTCGCCCAGGTTTATGGTAAGTTTCATTGATTTTTGCTCTTGAGCAGCTTGGCTAGTTCCATGTTGATGAGACTAAATACTTGATGGCCAAGCAATAGAAATACTAAGTGGAAGAAGGAAAATTCAACATGGAATGCATCTCAATTAGATGCAAAACATGGGTTGGAAAAGACAATTGTCATGTTTCAAGATGTGAATAAAGAATTGATAGTAGAAAACTAAAGATGGACTCAAGTGGAAAAAGAAAAGGAAAAAATGAAAGCAAGATTAAGTCATCACTAGGAATAATAGGTCAATGTAAATTTGGATATAAAGTTAGCCAGGGAGAACCATAAACTATCAATGGAAGAGGTTTGAGTAATATAGCAGAGGTTCATGATCAAAATTGGAGTATAGTAAAATGAAGCTACAATGTAAGAGATTTTCAAGAAATACTACTAGTAAGGATCCCACATCAACATTTCAAGATTCCCTTAAAAACTCAAGATTAAAGAGTTAAAGGAAATAAACATAATTAAGAAAAGAAACCTTCTTTATTTCATGCTAAAATTCAAAGTATAGTGTTGGAGACAAAAACCTTTGATAATTTAGAACAAAACCCAGAATAATCTCTCATTCTTGCAACTTCTAAAGATTATAATTACTCAAGGTAAGTATACAAAATAATGGCTCCATAATAAAGAGACTCTCCCACTTCTTTAGAGCTCTCTCACACTTCCATGATAAGATAAAATGTAGGGCATTTACATTAGAGACCTTCTCTAGCCTTTACCACCTCATGGAAAAATTTGGGCTTTCTTTTCACACATGTATCTTTATTAAAATTTGACTTTTTATAGACTACCAGATATTGTGACTAGCACAAGCTAGCAATCTCAAACTATGATAAAATTATAACTAGAGTTAAAAATTTTAAGAAAATTAATATTTTAACCTCTAATTACCACAAAATTACAACTCTTATTTTCCTAGCAGTTCTCCATTTTGAGTAGATTGCAACTCACAATTCCCTGCACTAGTAAACTATTCAAGACTTCCCAAAAGTGAATTTTCTTTAATTGCCTATTGCTACTACTAGTATGAGCCAATAATTAAGGACTATGAGCTATTGTGATTGACATGAGCTAGTAGTCTCCAGATTGTGAGTGACTATGATTAGTGATCCTTGGCAGTAGCCTATCCAAACTATAAAATTCATTCAATTGACATCTAGATTATCCCAAATTAATACCATAGACTTCCAATGGCCTCTAAATACACTAAGAATACGATTTACATCAAAGAGATAATTTGATTTCTCCATCAAATATAAATATTAGGTTAACTTATAAAAAGAAATTAATGAAAAAAGAGATCAAAATGACCACAACCCAACTGAATGCCATGTTGTAACAATCATCACACATTATCTAGAAGAGCATCCTTAATTGAATAAATGTAATGCACTAAGCAAAATCAAAATGTTAACACTAAGCTAGCTAACCTTCATTACATCAATCTCATCATGTTGACAGCTAGTAGGCCTAGAGAATCAACTTGCCATCATGTTCATGCTTTAGAAATGTGAATTTCAAATCCATGACTAGGTCAAGCAGAAACTACAATCAACAAGTGTAGAGTTGGGGGTTCTCAACGCACAATACATTGGTCAAAGAGATGTTGCAAAAGACATGATAAAAATAATGGCTAACTACCAAGAGATCAAGAAATTATTATAAGTGTTCGAGGTTGAGATTACTACTTTCACCACCTAGTTCATGTAAAACCAATAAAATGTTTTTCAAACTACTATATTTGTGGAATGTCCTAATGAGTGATAACTTGGCCAAGCTTGCTTAGACTATAGGTGATCCACAAACTAATGATGAGAAATTCATAATGCTCTTGTAATATTTCTATGTGAAGGGAGAAATGCCAGCCAAATGATTACAAGAGCCACCAAGACCTAAGGAGTCACCACTACTAGAGATAACCTAAAGATTCTTCAATGGAAATTTTAAAGATTCTTGCAAATTTTATAATGATTTTATACTTGTTAAAAATTTTGTCAATCTTTTGTAACCAATCGAATAAAATTTTGTAATATAGCACTCAATCATCTAATTAGTTCATCTATCTATCTATTTGTTAGTATCACTCCCATAGTTTTGTAACAAACTTTGTCCTAATTTTGTTTAATTGAGGACAAGTTTTTACTTAGTCAAGAGGGTATGATGAATAGTTAATTGGCTAACTACGATATTGCAAATAATAATGGTTAGTTATGCCTATAAATACTACCCACATACTACATATATGACATCCTAAATGTAGTAGGTATCTAGGCTCTTGCAATTTCATTTTTCGATTCTTAGTAGTAGTCATTGAGTGCCAGTAGTATAGTTGGGAATTGATTGTCTAGAGTCTTTATTCAAGTGGAATGTACTTTAACATATTTTATGAGCAACAATAAAGATTGAGATTGATTTCATACCATTGTAGCACTCTAACTTAAATTAGATTTCATTTCTAGTATTTATTTTCTAATGTTTATTTACTCCTTTCCTAGCATAGCATTTACAATTTCATGCACATTAAATCATGGTGGAATGAATGTGACCAAATTTGAGCATAAACATGTAATTTCTTAGTAATTCTAAGAATGTTAGTACTTGTTTCATCCAATAGAATAGTGTTTGGTAATCTCAATAGTGGGTACGTGAGTTCAAGATGTGTATGATAAGTTGGGAATGGAAACTTCTCATCCTAGACTAGCATAGAATTTATTTTATTGCTTATTAGGTTAATTGAATAATTTTTATATTTTTAATTAGTTTAATCAATGGTCAAAAAAATATCACAATCATACATCTCACCTTGGACTAAGCCATACACAATAGAGACACTGCTAGTCCAAGTGAAAATATAATGATCTACAATTATCCACCAACTTCCTAAATAATAACAATAGTACCATCCATGGATTACGACATGGTTTACTACAATGCTTGTAGATTGCATGATGGAATGTTGGACATACTCACCACTGATCACTTGGTTTTTCATGAGCTACAAAAATTTTACAAACATGCTCAAGGTTGTTATCCACTATGAAGATTTCCACCAATGTTTCCTCAAGACCATTACCTTGAAGTAGAAATCTCATCTATAATTTTAATATATTATAATTTAAAGCATTCAAAACTTGACTCTCAAGCAATGTACATAAGTTCTCACATTCATTAGGGCTATATAAGATTCTTTCTAGTATTTCTTCTTAGAAGCCACTCTTAATTTCAATAGTTACTCATCATCTTGCCCTAATACATGTTAAGTTTCCAAGAGGTTTAGTGTGGTAACCTTTCGATGAGAAAAATGGAAACTGTGATCACTCTATGCATTCATATACAACTTTTGGAGGTTAGTTAAGTCATGTGAAATGATGTTT
>MNCI01004676.1:19877-86440 GCA_015680685.1 Gnetum montanum
CCAATGATTTAGGTAAACAATGGTAAGTGAGACTTTCCAATCATAATGGGAAGAGCATGGCTAAGCACCATTGACACATGCCTAGGAATCCATGATCTTTTCCTAGAAATATCAAAGGAAAATACATTCAGAAAGATCAAGAAGAAGAAAGTCTCATGCATCGCATATAGTGACACAGGGTGTAATTGCGTGTAGAGGTCATGGCTTGTGCAAAGTATAGCATTGCCTGCATGCAATTAGTGTGCACAAGTGATTAACATACAAAGATGCCTATATGCAGCAGCCACACAATAGGAAGACACCCAGTGGCTGATAGCTGATCAAGAAAGCAATTCACTCATATGCATGGAATCACTTAAGGGTTTGATTTGGGCTTACATCGATAGCATAGATGAATTAGAGCAATTCCACCACCAACTTCCAAGTCTTAACCTTGAAAATATCAACTAGGGAAGCTAGAAATCCCTGAGAAATTTAAGTAGGATCCCCTTGAGCTAAAACCATTACCCACTGGTATGGAATACACATTCCTTAAAAATGGAAAATCGGTAATTATCAACACTAAGCTTTCTCCTCAATGAGAACAAGAACTACTAAAGGTAATAAATAAATGGTTGAAAGCATTTGCTTGTTCATATCTCAAATTAACTAGAATAGATCCTAGGATATGCCAACATAGAATTTACACTAACCCCTTCATAAAGCCTTGAAGACAACTACAAAGGAAATTGAACCCTAAGTTGAAGAAAGTAGCTAAGAAAGAACTGAAACAACTTCTTAAGGTTGGGTTCATATACCCCATTGCTGAGAGCGAATGGGTTAGCCCCTTAGTTATTGTGCCTAAAATGAGAGGCAAATGGGGGGTGTGCATATATTTCAAGCTACTAAATATGGCAACATTCAAATATCACTTTCCATTTCTATTTGTTAACCAAGTCTTAGACACCATTGCACAACATTACTATTACAGTTTTCTAGATGGATATAGTGGATATAACCAAATATAAATAGCCCTAGAAGACCAAGCCAAGGCTATGTTCACCAGTCCTTGGGGAACGTTTGCATACAAACAGATGTTGTTTGGCTTGTGCAGTGCCCCTGCAAAATTTCAACAATTAGTTCTAAGCATATTCTAATAGCAGATAGGGAATGGCATGGAGGTCTTTATGGATGACTTCTCCACTTATGGAGAAAACTTTGATCAAGGCTTGGACTGGTTGGAGAAAGTGCAAAAAATATGTGTAGAAACCAATTTGATGCTCAACTGGTAGAAAAGCCATTTAATGGTCCAAGAAGGTGTAGTACTAGGGCACAAAATCTCACACAAGGATAGAAGTAGACACTGAGAAAATTAAAATTATTCAAGGAATTACCTATGAATCAAAAACTGTTAAAGATATTCAATCCTTCCTTGGACATACTTGCTACTATAGGAGATTTATTGAGAACATTTCAAAGGTTGCCAAACCATTGGTGGAATTAACGAAAAAGGATGTACCTTTCAAGTGAACTAGGGAATGCGAATTAGCTTTCCAATCTTTAAAATAGAAGCTAGTAGAAACACCAATTCTACAAGCACCTAACTGGTCCAAACCATTCCATATCATGATTGACGCATCCAACTATGCTTTAGGAGCTGCACTTACATAGTTAGATGACCAGAAGGGTCCTTATTACATCCACTATGCAAGTAGAAGTATTGTTGGTGCACAACTTAACTACATTACCATAGAGAAGGAATTAATGGCTGTAGTGTTTGCACTAAAAACATTTAGACACTATGTATTGGGATATAAAGTATATATACATACAGATCATAGTGGAATTTGGTTCCTCATGAATAAGCAATTGGCAAGCCCTCATATCATACGATGGCTTGTAATCTTACAAGAGTTGAATTTAACAATGATCGATTGTAAGGGCATCAAGAATGTAGTTGCTGATCATTTATCTCAATTGCAATGGGACAATAAAGAGGATGAGTATCCAATTTCTGATCATTTCCCTAATGAATTCCTCTTTGCTGGTGTAGTGAATAATTAATCACCCACGAAGACAAATTGGTATAATAGCATTCTTACCTATCTCCTCACCCAAAAAACACCACAAGAATTAAACCTTAAGAAGAAACAATAGTTTCTTCATCGAGCCAAGTACTTTATGGAGATCAATGGGCAACTTTACAAAGTGTGTCCTGATGGCTTGGTTCGATGGTGTGTTCACAATATAGATCAACTACGAGTTCTCCAAGATGCTTGTGGGGGTCATTACGCTAGGAGATGAATGGTCATCAAGATCCTGCTTACAGGATTTCGTCCAATCTTGTGAGCACTATCAACGTGATGGGGGAATGACTGCTAAAATGAAGGATCTACAACAATATATTCAACCGTTAGAACCCTTCAACATTTGGGGAACTAATTTTATGGGGTTTATTACACCAATGTCCAATGGAAAAACTTATATTATTGTTGCCATTGATTACCTAACAAAATGTGCCAAAGTAGTTGCTGTTAAAGATTGTACATCATCTATAGCTACATAATTTATTCAACAAAAAATCATAAATAGGTTTGGTGTGCCATGTGCTCTTATTTTAGATAATGGTACAAACTTCACAGGTGCAACTTTTTGGAAATTAATGCAATGCTTAGGGGTTGAGCATAAATTGACTACACCATACCACCCCCAAGTGAATAGTCAAGCAGAAGTCACCAACAAGGAGATTACAAAGATATTGACAAGAACCATTAGCAAGTTTAGGTGATATTGGAGTACTAAAATGAATGATTCTCTTTGGGCATACCACTCCACATTGAAACTCCCTATAGGCTACTCTCCCTATGAGTTAGTGTACTATAAATTACCAATGCTTTCCATTCAAATTGTGCTCCGTACACTATCCATGAAATGTGATCTCAACCTTGACCTTAATCTAGCATAAAAACAATGGTTAGTAACCCTTAACTTGCTAGATGAAAACTGATTAGCTACCCTATCATCTAACAAATTGCACAAGGCCTTCAATAAACAATGTCATGGCCTAAGAATTAGGAAAGTTAAATATCAGCTAGGAGATAAGGTTCTCTACTGGAATCCCACACATGTGCCACAACATACTAAATTTCAAACATTGTGGGAAGGACCTTATATTATTTATTTAACTTTTCCTTTAGGGGCCATGACAATATAAAAACCTAAGAGTTTAGATAAGAAAATTTTGGTTAACGTGCAAAAAACCAAACCTTTCCAGGAGCTTAGTATAGCCAGTACACATGCTACCTCTCTTGATGGACAACCTTGCTCACTATTTCAGATCTCCTCCTTCCAACTTAGTCATGGGGGAGATGGCTACCTATGCTAGTTCTTTTTGATTTTTTTTTACACATTTTTTGTTTTACACATTCTTTCAACTTTTCTTATTTTTTTTTACACCATCATTCATGTTTTTACTATTTATTTGTTTGCTTGATTTACTTTTATTCATCATCTAATAAGTGCTCATGATGGTGGATTAAATTATATCATATTGATTGCTACTATTTGGTTTTTACCTTTGAATTATGATGCTGATATTAAGGTATGGTTCTTATGGTAAAATAGGTAATGAGTCCACACCGTCCACTCATCCATACAACTCTATGGTCTCCTTTGGCTTGGAGCTATACAGTCCCATTTTTCTAAGTAAACTTATTATTAAATTGGTGGCTAGGTATTTTTCAAACCAAGGAAAGACTCAAAGGATGAAAAGGATGTGACTTCAAGGGGATTCAATACATTGGTGCTGGCCATTCTGTTGGGCACTTGGATGCTTTTTCTTGGGTTTTCCTCCATTTTGACATTGTTCAACTATTAGGATGCTGAGTGAATAAAAATAAGTCTTTGCATGGTGTGGTTCTCACACATAAACATCAGAAAAAAAAAAGAGAGAAAAAAGAGAAAAAGGTGAGAATTCAAAGCACACATGTTAGACATAATAAAGCAATATGGGCTACAAGTGTTGGTTATGGCACTGGAAAGACATGTTACCCATGGCTGAAGGTTCCCTCTAACTAAGGCCCTTTCTCACTTCCTGCTTCTTCATCTCAATCTCTTTGGGATAGTAGTCACTCTTTGTGGAAGCATTTTTGTTGCCTCAAGAGAATGGATTGGACAAGTGTATTGATGCGAGGTCACTGAATGTGGTTGGTTTGAGTCTAGATTTGGGATGAGTTCTACTAAATTATCTTAACCATGAAATGCACAAGGGGATTTACAAAACATTGTTCTTGGGATTCCATTGCATTCTCTCCTCTCCATCTTTCTTCCCATTTTCCACCTCATTTCCAATTTTATCATTAGTCCATTCTAGGTTGATGCATTATTTTTCTTTGGTGAATTCTTGTGTGTAAGTTTTGAACTCTTGCTTCCAAATGACATTCCTAGTGCCTACGGACTCTTTGGTTTGTAGGTTTTTCAAGGCATAAAGGGCATGAGCTTGCTTTGGGGAGGACCCATTGGCATTTTTTTTTGGTGCAATTGTTAAATTATTTTCTTAAGAATTTCTTGTAATCAATCATTTCTTGTTTCATCCCCATCCATGACATCCATTTTATTGGCATTGTCATTGATATTGTTCATCTTTCTTGTTCCTCATGTTTTTTCATCTTATAGCTATCAGAGGTTCACTCTTAGTCATGGGGGACCTGGCACAATGTTTTCAATTTTTTTCATTTTACTAATTGCCTAACCCCTACACCTTGGGTAGTTTCTAGTGATAAATCTATGAACCAGTTTCTGCCATAACCACAACTCAGCCAATGTGCTTCATATCGAGGCAAGGTATTAACTGCATTATAGATTATCTATCCTTGCTCATTTGTAACTGTGTTGTGTGTGCAGATGGAGATCATACAAACAATGGATTGGGCTTGGAAGAAGCACTCAAGATTGACTGAAACTAGAGCATTTACAAAAGAAGCAAGTTTGATGGCATGGCTATGGATAAACAACGAAAGGTGCAATCTCGACATTGGTGGAAACATGTTCCATCTTTTTTCTCTCTCTCTTTTTCTCTTCAAGTTACCAAATAAAGGGTTGGATGTCATTTATGTACAAGTATTCACCACAATGGTCATGAACACTAATGTTGTAATATGCTTATTGATCCGTTCACTAGACACGTTGAGTCTATCATCCCATTTCACTGTTAGTTTTCAATTAGTTAATAATCCCATACCTTCCCAATATTTTATAAGGAACTTGAGAATGAGTTTTCATTCAGTCATGGGGTATGATGAGGGTAGTTATTCTAGTGGTTACTCTAGCAGTTATTCTAATTATTAGAGTAGTTACTCTAGTAGTTACTTTATCAGTTATTCTAATTATTAGAGTGGTTACTCTAGCAGTTGTTCTAATTATTAGAGTGGTTACTCTAGTAGTTATTCTAATTATTAGAGTAGTTGCTCCCAAGTCTATAAATACAATGCCCAGGCACACATTTTGGAAGATGTCTTTTAGCAGTCAAGTAGAAAAGCTCTTGTAGTTTATTTGAAAGTTAGAGTATTTTCCAAGTGTCCACAATAGGAGGTTTAAGTGTGGATGGATCTTTATTCGAGCATTGTGTACTTGAGCACACCTTATGTACAGAAATAAAGACAAGCTCTTTGATTTATCCTTGCAGCACTTGAGATTTGTTTTCTTACTCATTTTTTTATTTTATTTTCCTATGCATTTATTTTATTTTATGTTATTTTATGCACTTTACATTTCTGTTGTTAGCACATCAATTCATTTTAAGCAATTAAGAAAATCGTTAAATTACACAAGCACGACCACTTCGAGCATGTGTGTAATGCTTAGTAAGCTAGTAACGATTAGTGTTTGGTAATGTTAGTAGTGTTGCACTGGTTCAGGATGTGTACGATAAGTGGGAACGGATGTTGGTGTTAGGATTAGTTAGAACTTAGTTAATGAGCAATTAAGTTAAATTAGTCACTTAGTTACCTCTCTTCTTCCCTACTAGTGCAAGACATAAAAACATAAAAGCTATAAAAATCATATGCCTCAAGCTTACTTAACCATACAATCGTGACATACATGTAAGCTTGGGAAGACAACGATCAACCAAACCATCCTTGTTCCACAAGGGCACATAAGCACTTAGTCCTTGGAATTGGATTGGATCATGCGTGAAACACTTGTATTCGTATGGTTGAGTGTAGGGGTACCTTGTCGCTCATCACTAACAAGAAAGAATTCTTTTAACTAAAAATCATTCTAGAGGGTGCATTTACTTCTTTTTTAAATTGACTATTGAACACTATTAAAGTGTTTCTTTTATATATGATTCAAAAACTTTATGTTAATGGAGAAAATAGTGAATGTAAAGGGTTACAAGGAAATAATAGTGACTTTTGATGCAAAAAAGTGTTATTCCTCTTTAAACATTCAATGGAGATGTTCTGCAAAAGAAATACCTTGTATAGATATAACTAAAAAAGTAAATGAATTTATAATTTTTTTTTAATTTTAAAAAAATTCAATTAACAAAACATGGCTAAAGGACTCTATTTGGTTAAGGAAATAAAAAATACACTTATTACTCATCCAAGAATTGAGTTGGGAAATTCATGTAATTCATGTTTAATCCTCTTGTCCAAATGTTAAAGATATACACACACATATATACTAGTTCATATTAACCATCTCATCATGCATTTTATTTATAGAATTTCAAAATAATATGCATTTAAGAAAGGAAAAAGTTCATAAACATAACAACTTTATTGCCTAAAGCTACCACAGGAATTTAATCATCTTGGTAAATTGAACTTGATGTTTTTTTTATCTCATTTATGATAAGTTCACTGTTAAGAGAGGCCATGGATTTGATGGTAATTAATATGTATGACTAATACTATAATTAGAACATATGAATTAAGGATCACCACTTGGAGTGATGGTAAGGTACTTATCTCTCAAATCATAAGGCCTAGGTTCAAGCTTGGGCATAACCACTCAAGAGGTTAGGCTTTCATTCATCCACCATCCCTCTTGGTACCCTGCCTTGGCAAAATGAGCATTGAGCCTTTGGGAAATAATCCTTTATATCACATGAATTTAATAATTTTTTAATATGAGATATATTATAATGAATACAAAAATTAACAAAATGTCCATGAAATTTGATAAAATTAAAAAAAATAAAGAACAAATCTAGGAGGGTTATAGAAGCTAGCTTTATAGAGTAAAATTAAAGTCATAGTTTCTTATTGGCTATGAAATGGTCACAATATCTGTGAGATTATTTATTGCTACATATATCTAATAATGTTTTTATAAAAATCCCTAAATTATGTTATGATGAAAAATATGGTCTCAATTCAAAATGGATCATTATACAATTTTGTTAGAATCTCCTTTCAAAGGGAAGCACCTTCATAGTAGGGTTCATGTTTGTATTTCTAGAGGAAGAGTAAAATCATCTACCACATCGACTTCTTGAAATAATAGTAAAAAGTATAATTGAATTAAAAGAAAAGAGATTAACCTTATAAGGTAGACTTGTCATGTAGCAATGAAATCAAATACAGTAAATTTCAAAAAATTATGACTCTAAGGCATGCTGATGAGAAGTGAACAATCAAAGGAAGTTTTATGCTTAGACCTTGTTGGATCTATCTAATCATACTATAATGTAGGGCTATACCCTAGAATCAAACCTATGATTTGGGGTTTCCATGTCAACACTCTTGTCACTAAGCTAACACCTCATTTTTTATATTGCATGATAAAAGTATTTAAAAAGGAATTTCCATGTCTAAGCTAAATTAAATTTATTTTTCATTTTTTTCCAACATGGGTTTTTCTTTTTAATACAAATTTTTTCTACTTTTTCTAATTTTAATTCTTTGAGTTTCTTTCACAATTCCATTCCTTACAACAAACTATACACACTTGCATGTTTTTTTCAAAGAACCTATTTTAAGGACCTCTCTATAATCACAATGGTCTTTGTTACATTTGGCTAAAAGGGGGGGTGTTGGAACTTGAAATAAGTGAAACATAGATACACCCCAAGATATATAGTCCAATTACAACTTTAAATAACTTAGCATTGCCCACAAGAATCAAACACATGACCTAGAACTTCCAAATTAAGTGTTTTACCACTAGGCTAACACCCCATTATTACATTTGGCTAAAAGATAGGAATCATTAAAGGCATTATTTGCATTCTCTTCAAAGGACCTAAGGACCTAAGTTAATTAATATTTTCAATTAGGATAATTTATTGCAAATTTTATTGCAAATTTCCATGTTTCATACTTTAGAATTAAGTCAAGAAATTCAATGAAGAGACATAAGACATAGGACTAAAATCAACTACATTGCTTTTAAAGGAAGAATAGGAAATTACTATCTTTATTAACAAATGTTCATCAAAATTTTGGTGTCACTTTATGCCCCTTAATTTATATTAATAGAAAAAATTCAAATCTTTTGTACTTTGTGATGCCATTAAAAGGATGTGATTTTTGTTTTGGATTTGAAATGAAATCAAGCTTAAAGAATTAATGGAATTAGAGCACACTCTACTTGCTAAGTATTTTTACTGCATGTGTAGTTTCCCCCTTCTTAAGTTGATACATGATACCTCTTTTGCAGCTTTTTCATTGAGATCAACTTTAGTAACCTTATGAATTCACCCTCATGTTGTAAGATATTTCATTGCACTACAAACATTTGTGTTGTGATTGAAATTCTACTTTTACTATGAAATGACATAGCGATCATGATCACTTTATGGTTGTTACCAAAAAATCCATATCACTGAATTTTAATGTTGATCTTTGTATAACTCATACTATAAAAAAACACTCTTGGGTTTTGGTTTCAATAACTATGGAAGCATGTGTTTGCATGCTTTGTTATGAGGTTGTGCTAAATTTGGTGGTGACAATTAGATTTTCATGTGCATGATTATTTATAGCATTAATAAATTTAAATATTGGGTTGGCTTTCATTTACAATGTCAAGTACTATATTTTCAAAAAAAAATTTAAAGAATGCTTGCCAGGTATTTTATAAATTTTTTTTCTTAAATATGCATGTTGAGATGGTTTTTAAGACATTTTGGATATGCAAATAGTTTCTAGTTTAATTCTAAAATCATTGAAAATGCTTTCAATAAATCAAATCTACAAATATCATTTTTAAGTTGTAATCGTTTCATGTAGTTGCTAAAGAAAATTCAAAATCAACTCTTTCTTAAAGTAGACAACAAGATAGAGTTATATACCTGTAAGAGGTGGAAAATTGACTTGAGTAAGTGACCATCATTCTCATTGCCATCATTTGATGCATCTTCCTCTACTAGCAAATATAAGCCACATTGAAAAGCATTTCAAATTTTATAGCAAAGTAGTATCTAATTTCTATCAATAAATCAACAAATGTGTAGTCATTTGACCATCACATATTGTTATAAATGAGAAAAATTCAAAATACGTTTTAGTTAGCTTGTAAAACCATTCAAAACTATGAATTTACATAGATTCAATAGTTAAAATAAAAATTCCATGCTAAATTTTCAAATTCATTTTATTATTATTATTTTTTGAAAAACGAGTTGCCTATTTGTGAACTAAATTAAACAAGTTAACCTTTCAAAACTTCTAGAAAAAATCATGCCTAAAAATTATAATATATTAGTACATTAAGCTTCATTAACATTTTAAGTTACATGTTAAATCTAGGGCATTTTAAGATTGGACACCCATAAAAACGTAGAGAACCCATAGCTCTCCCATGTGTAGCATTAATGGTCAACATGGACAAGACTTGAAGCTAACAATATGAGGCACTACACAAATATCATTTTTTATGAATTTTGTGCACACATATGACTTTGTGATGATTTAGAAAAACTACAACCTTACCATTAAGCTATCAACTCAATGGTTATACAATGAAATCCAAGGGATGGCAATATTTGTAGGAATATCTAAATTGGTATGTTTTTTGTGATGATTACATAAGAGAGTAACTAGTATATCTAAGAAGATCTAAAATTCAAATACAAGATACAATCATGACCATAATACTATCAAAAAATATTTTAATTTTCTGATATACAAATTACAAAGATAATCATCTATTTAGAACTTGCTCAATTCTAGTAGAAGATTCACTTTTTGGCACTTCCACGTGAAGGAAAGTCTTCTTTATCTACCTATAAAAAGTTGTAGCTAAAAATAAATGTTATTGCATATGACATTCTCATTGTAGACTTGACACCAGAAATGTATGGATAGATCTATCATAACCTAGGCATTGCTATAGTGACTGGAGGTCTTCTTTATTATAGTAAGTAGATTTTTTGTTTTCGGTTTCAATTGTGAAAATTTATCAAATTGCAAGGTAGAACATTTATGGATCTTAATCTTAGGCTTATAAAATATAGATAGAATTATGTTTTTCTTAATTTTATTTCATAGTTATTAATATATTATATTATATTATATTAAATATTATTTTTTATTTATGTAGGAGTAGTTAAGTAGTGTCTATTTAATGTTCTATTACTTGTTATTGTAATAGTAACCACTTTATGATTACAACTTTAACATGTACTAATTAGATAACTATCAAACATTGGAATAAGTGGTTCTCTAGTGATGAGTCTCGATATCAAACCCTCGATATCAGGCCCTTGATATCATATACTTGATATTGTAATGGCCGAAGCAATATCAGGCATGTGATATCAGAACTTGTCTCATTGCCTATAAATAAGAGACAAGGGCACTTGATTTCATAGTTAGTTTTCTTAGTCTCTTAGTTGAACTCTTGCAGTTTTTTCTTTCTACAGTTAGAATTATTTTTGAGTGTCGATAGTAGGAGTCATAGAGTGAATGGATCTTTATTTGAGCATTGTGTACTTGAGCATACCTCGTGACTGGAAATAAAGATGAACTTTATGATAAACCTTGCAACATTCATAATAGCTTAATTATTGCATTTCATGTTATTTATCGTTATTTGATGCTTTCAATAGTTAATTGATGTTATTTCTATTGAGTTGTTAATTATCAATGAATTAGCACACTCAGCATAACCACTTTGAGCATACATGGAACACTTGGTAAGCTAGTAATGACTAGCATTTGGTAATCCCAATAGTATTACATTGGTTCAAAATGTGTCTGAAGAGTGGGAATGGATGTTGGTGTTAGGACTAGTTAGAGCATAGTTAACTAGTTAAATCAAATTAGCTATTAAATTATTTCATTTCTCCATTTTAAGCACCAGGAACATAAAACATAAAAAGCATAAAATTCATATATCTCAAGTTTACTTAATCATATAATTGTGCCTTACAAGTAAGCTTGGGAAGACAATGATCACATAACCCATCCTTGTTCTATGTAAGCACATAAGCACTTAATCCTTGGAGTTCGATCAAATCATGTGTAAATGCTCATATTCGTATGGTTGGGTGTAGGGGTACCTCGCTGCTCATCATTGGTGCTATTGCTGGGGATTTTGTTGTTTTTTTGTTGATTAGAACTTAGAAAATCCTTCCATCATTAGAACAAACCCTTAGGGTTAGTTATCCTACAATCATCAAAAAGAGAATATTGCACACTAAATAGTCATTCATGTCTCCTTATCCTTATGAGAGTGCTTCACCACTTAGGTTTGACACCATAAACAATCAGAGGTGGAGTGTATAGGATAATCTGCTAGTACCCCAACAGTTTTACTTGGCATACACTCATCTTAATGATTATGTACTAGACTTTACCTTTATCATCCACTAGGATAAATAGCTGTGTTGGCATGATTTAGAAGGTAATATAGTGTTACCTCTCGATCGCTCAATCTCAAGCATGCTTCTTCATGCTCTCACATGAATTAGTATGCATAACTTACAATTAGAGTACATTGTGCATGAATAAAATTTGAGGGATTATTGACCCACAGAGGCACAACACCAAAGGAACCTACAAAAGGAGAGACATTACAAATCTATGTAGGGAGAATGGTCTCAGGATGTCCCATATGTCTTAAGTGAAAATAAGGATGGTGAACCTACCTCGAGAATTTTCACACAAAATGATGTTCCTATCCTTTACTTCAATTAAGGAGTTGTGTATCAGAATCTTCACTCAACTATTCATAACCTAGGTTTTGATACCAACGGACACAAAGGGTCTAAAAAAGGAATACGAACATGTGAAATTGATGGACATTCCAATCGTAACCGTGATTGAGGCTGAGACTGCGAAAGAGAAAGTGATAGGTGTTGTCATGGTGCCAGTCCTCCTTCCTCTTCACCTTCATCATCTCCTTCCCCCTCTCCTTTGGGATCTGAACATAGTTGCAAAGGGAAAGACCATGAGGATAAGGGTAAGAGAAATAGAGATCATAGACAAAATAGTCAAGAGAGGGGACGAGGGTAATTTAGAGAGACACATCACGAAAGAAGGGAGAGTAGGGAACAACATAGGTATCATAGATGCCATAGAAAATATGATCATGATGAACCCCTACTCATCACTCGAAGTATGTTAGATATAATAGAGGCCATTAGGATTCCAACAAGGCACTAGAAGAATAGTAGGATCAAAAGACTAGACATGAATAACATCCCATGATTTGAAGGGGGATACAATGCTGATCCTCAAAATAATTACAAGTATTCCATGATGCATGTGCCTTGAAAAATATAGAAAACAAGTGTTAAAAACTTAAGTTGTTCCCACAGACACTAATCAAGGAAGAAGAAAGCTAGTACCGATCCTTAGAACTGGAATCCATTCATTGGTGGAGTACCATGCTAGAGATATTCAACGATAAGTATCAAACGTACTTCCAAGTGTCCAACCTATGTAAGAAAATCCAAGGATGGAAACAAGGAGGACATGAATCCTTGGATGCTTCCATGGGCTGATATTATATCTTATTACATAGTTTCCCTGACCATGGTTTCTCACAAAAGGAACAACTACGCCATCTCATAGATGGGCTTATGTACGAAATGCAAAGAACCCTTGGGACTTATGTCCAAGGAAGGCTATATGAGCTTAGGGCCCACAAAACACAAAGATTGTTGGAGCAAGTTGCCAAGGAGGAAGGTGAGTTAAGAAAAAGAGAAAGTGTGGAGGAGTACAATAGAGATTCTTCCCTCCAAAAGAAGGAAATTAGATTTTGTGAAGATGAAGAAGAGTTACCACTTGAGGGGATGGTAAATAAAAATACCTTGCCTATTCAAAAATTTGCATAAGAAGTATCAACAAAGGTAGAAAAAATGTTGAAGTCCTTAGATGATACATTTCAAAATGTTCTAAAAATAGTAGAGGAGTCTAGGAAACAAAGTAGTGATCGAGAGAGAAGGAAAAAGAAGGAAGCTAAGTATGCATATAACAAGGGTAAGGGAAAAGTTGCGATCATTGAAGAGGTTGTGGATTCGGACACAAACAATGATGGTGAATGTGAGATATGCTAATATGACCATACTAAAGGATGCTTTCCCATAGTGTCACATCTATAGGAGTCTGGGGTGTATGCACTAAACCCATGATTAAATAGATGGAAAGCACCCAGAAAGTTACCTTATCCTCAAGGTAACCCAAAGCAGTTTCACTAGCCCTTGACATATTATCTGAGTAGAGCTCCACCACAATTGAATGAATAGTATCAATAGTGGCAACACCCATAGTCATGGGGGATGCCACTACCATGTCAACAATACCCTTACTGTCAACCTAACCCATACGAGTATTACGTTCAATAGTCGATCTCTCCATGTGACTCTATCAGTCACGTTGCTGCTCAACCTCACTACCAGATTCATTAATACTATAGAACTTCTCCTAGGAGTGATGTCCCACATACGTACTATCCTTCTCATTTGACTAGACCTCTTCCACCCTTAGCTCCATTACCACTTGCTTCAACTATGCAAGGTGAGTTTCCTACCTAGGCGCAACAACGTAACGCTACAAGGGCTGTAAATCCTTAACCTATTGTTGGTTTAGACAACCGATCAAAGAAAAGACCTTTTTCTAGAACCAATAGTTCAACCAAGTCCTTACAACCACAAGTAGATAATTCTCCAAATGCCTCACCACCATTTGAATCTGTGTAGCTTCCTTCAAACCAAAAATCATACTCAATGTACACTGTCATGTTAACTCATGTCATCAATGATTGGATCAAAGCTAGCCATCTTCCTATGAAATTTTCTAATCCTGGAAGTCCTATTATATATTTACAAATTACTAGGAATGAGCCTTGCAAAGATCTTTTGGATTCAGGTTTTGGTGTTAACTTAATCTCTCAAGAAATGTACAAAGGCTGGAACCTGCCTCCACTAAAAAAGAGTAACATTCATTTAGAGTTGGCTAACTAGTTCATCACTATTCCATTAGGACTAGTGGAGGACATTGTCACCACTATTTGTGGGTGGCCATATCCAACTAATTTCCTAGTGATTCAAGTCAACAATTGTAAGGGGAACTTCCCAATCATAATGAGAAGAGCATGGCTAAGAATGATTGATGCATGCTTAGGAATATGTGATCTTTCCCTACAAATATCAAAATAAAATATATTTGGAAAGATCAAGGAGAAGAAAGTTCCATAAATTGCATATAGTGACATAGGATGTAATTGTGTGTAGAAGTCTTGGTTTGTACAACGTTTAACATTGCCTACATGTAACTAGTGTGCACAAATAACTAACATACAAATATGCCTATATGCAGAAGCCATAAGACAGGAAGGCACCCAGTGGCTGATAGCTGACCAAGAGAGTAATTCAAATCTATGCATGGAACCAAATAAGAGCTTGACTTCCACCTATATCGATAGCATAGATACATTAGAGCAAGTCCATCACTAACTTCCAAGTCCTGACATCGAAAATATCAACTGGGGGAAGTTGGAAATTCCTGACAATTTTAAGCAAGAGACTCTTGAGTTAAAACCATTGCCCATCAGTATGGAGTACACATTTCTCAAGAATGAAAAACTTGTAATCACTAATGCTAAGCTTGCTCCTCAACAAAAAGAAAGACTGCTGAAGATGGTAAATAAATGGTCAAAAGCCTTTGCTTGGTCATGTCTCAAATTAATTGGAATAGATCCTAGGATATGCCAACATAGAATTTACACTGACCCCTCCATGAAGCCTCTATGACAACTGCAAAGGTGACTGAACCCAAAGCTTAATAAAGTGGTTAAAGAAGAAATTGAATAACTTCTAAAAGCTGGGTTCATCTACCCCATTGCTGATAGTGAATGGGTTAGTCCATTAGTCATTGTGCCTAAAAAGGGAGGCAAATGGAGGAGGTATATAGACTTTAGGCTACTGAACATGGCAACATTTAAAGACCATTTCCCATTTCCATTCGTCAACCAAATTTTAGATACCATTGTAGGGCATTTCTACTATAGTTTTCTGGATGGTTATAGTGGATACCATCAAATTCAAATAGCACCAAAAGACCAAGCCAAGACTACATTCACAAGTACTTGCGGGACATTTTCATATAGGCAGATGCTGTTTGGCTTGTGCAATGCCCCAACAACATTTCAATGTCTAGTTTTAAGTATATTTCAGAAAAAAATAGGGAATGGTGTGGAGGTCTTTATGGACGATTTCTCCACCTACAAAGTAGACTTTGAATAAGCATTGGACCGATTAGAGAAAGTACTGAAATGATGTGTAGAAACTAACTTAAGGATCAATTGGTAGAAAATCCACTTAATGGTCCAAGAGGGCATTGTATTAGGGCATAAAATTTCACAAATAGGGATGGAGGTAGATCTTGACAAAATTAAAGTCATCCAAGGAATCACTCATCAACCTGAAACTATAAAGGACATCCAATCATTCCTTGGACATACTGGCTATTATAGATGCTTCATCAAGAACTTTTCAAAGACCACAAAGCCATTGGTAGAATTAATGAAGAAGGATGTACCCTTTGAATGGACTAGGGAATGTGAGCTAGCTTTCCAAACCTTGAAGCAGAAGCTCATAGAAACACCTATTCTACAAGCTCCTAACTGGTCTAAACCATTCCACATAATGACTGACGTGTCCAATTTTGCTTTAGGAGTTGTACTTACATAGTTAGATGATAAAAAAATGTCCCTATTACATTCACTATGAAAGTTGAAGTATTGCTGGTGCACCATGCAACTACACCACAATAGAAAAAGAGTTAATGCCTATGATGTTTACACTAGAAAAATTTGGGTACTATGTATTGGGCTATAAGATATTTGTACACATGGATCATAGTGCAATACAGTTCCTAATGAATAAACCAATGGTAAGCCCTAGCATCATACGATGACTCATGATCTTACAAGATTTCGATCTTACGATGATCAATCATAAATGCCCTTGAATGTTGTTGTTGATCATTTATCTCAGTTATGATGGGACAACAAAGAAGATGGATATCCAATTTCTGACTGCTTCCTTGATGAACTCCTATTTGTAGGTGTAATAAAAAATCAATTAATCATAAATACAAATTGGTATAGTAGCATTCTTAGCTATCTTCTCACACAAGAAATACCATAAGGGCTAGATGTTAAAAAGAAACAACAGTTTCTTCATCGAGCCAAATATTTCATGGAAATGAATGGACACCTTTATAAGGTATGTTCTGATGGTTGGGTCCAATGGTGTGTTTCCAATGTGGATCAATTGTGAGTTCTCCAAGATGCTCATGAGGGTCCTTGTGAGGGTCATTATGCTAGGAGATGAAGAACCATTAAAATCTTGCTTGTAGGATATTATTGGCCTACATTATTCTAGGATGCTTATCATTTTGTCCAATCTTGTGAGTGCTGCCAATGCAATGGGGGAATGACTACTAGAATGGAGGGTCCACAATAATGGATTCAACAATTAGAACCCTTCAACATATGGGGTATTAATTTTATGGGGCCTATCACACCAATTTCCAATGGAAAAGCCTACATTGTTGTTGTTGTTGACCATTTTACAAAGTGGGAAGAAGCAGTTGTTATTACTAATTGTACATCATCTACCGCTACATAATTTGTTTGACAACAAATAATAAATAGGTTTGGTGTGTCTTGTGTACTTATTTCTGATAATGGTACACATTTTATAGGTGTGACCTTTCAAAAATTACTACAATGCTTAGGAGTTGAGCATAGGATGACTACACCATATCATCCTCAAGTGAATGGTCAAGCTAAGGTTACCAATAGGGAGATCACAAAAATATTGACATGAGCCATTAATAAATATAGGTGAGACTAGAATAGCAAATTAAATGATGCTCTTTGGGCATACTACTTCACATGGAAACTACCTATAAGCTATTCCCCCTATAAGTTAGTGTATGACAAACTTCCAACACTTCCTATTCAAGCTGAGCTCCATACACTATCTACAGCATGTGACCTCAACCTTGACCTTAGTCTACCATAGAAAGAGTGATTAATGAACCCTAACTTGCTAGATGAAAATTGATTAGCCACCCTATCATTCAACAAATTGCACAAGGCCTTCAACAAGTAACATCATGACCTAAGAATTAGGAAAGTTACATACCAACCAGGAGATAAGGGGTTTTATTGGAATTCTGCACATGTGCCACAATGAACTAAATTTTGAACACTATGGGAAGGACCTTATATCATTCATGAAAATTTTCCTTCAGGGGCCATGATGATCTATAAATTTAAAAGCTTGGATAGGAAATTATTAGTTAGCATCCAGCAAACCAAACCTTTCCATGAGCCTAAAATGGCTAGTACTAGCACTACCTTTGTTAATGGACAACCTTGCTCATTATTTTGGATCTCCTCCTTTCAACTCAGTCATGGGGGAGATGGCCACTAATTCTAAGCATTATAAGCCCTCAATTTCCTTTGTCTTTTTTGTTTTACACATTCTTCATCTTTACTTGTTTTTGTTTTACACAATTGTTAACATTTTTACTATTTCTTTCTCTATTACATTTTATTTGAATTACTCTCACACATTGTATAATAAGTTCTCATGATGGTGGATTGTACTATAATGGTGTGTATTGCTAATGTTTTGTTTTTACCTTTGACTTTCAATGTTGATGCTAAGATATGGTTTCTTTTGATAAAATAGGCAATGAGTCCATGTCATCCATTTATCCATACAAATCTATGATGTCCCTTTGTTTTGGAAATGTACTGTCCATTTTTCTAAGAAAACATCTTAATGAATTTGTGGCTTAGTATTCTTTAAATCAAGGAAAGATTCAAATGGATTGCAAAGGATGTGACTTCAAGGGGATTCAACGCATTTGTGCTGGCTATTATCTTGGGTACTTGAATGTTTTTCATAGGTTTTCTGCCATTCCATTGTCAAATAAGGATTTTCATGGTGTGGTTCTCACAAGAAGTTGAATGCATCAAATAAGTCTTTTCATGGTGTGGTTCTCACAAGAAAAGAAAAACTAGTGGGAATTCAAAGCATACCCCTTAGACATAATAAAGAAACATGGGCTACAAGTACTTGTTATGGTACTAGAAAGACATGTTACCCATGCTTGAAGGTTCCCTCTAACTACAACCTTTACTCACTTCCTATTTCTCTATTCTTCTCCTTTTGGAATGGTGGTTGCTTTGTGGAAGCATTCTCATTGCTTTAGGAGGATGGGTTGATCAAGTGTGTTGATGTGAGGTCACTGGATGTGGTTAGTTTTAATTTGGATTTGGGCCAAATTTTATTAAGTCAACTTAATCACATACTACATAAGGGACTTTTGCACAACCTTGATTTTAGGATTTCATTCCATTCCATTCTCTCTTTCCATATTCCTTTCCATATTCCACCTCATTGCTGGTTTTATGATTAGTTTATATCCTGGTTGATGCATTATTATTCTTTGGTAAAGTCTCATGGGTAAGTTCTTAATGATTGTTTCCATATGTCATTCTTAGAGCCTATGGAATCTTTGGTTTGTAGGATTATCAAGGCATAAATGGCATTAGCCCGCTTTGGGGGAGGACCCATTGGCATTCCTTTTTGGTGCAATTGTTAAGTTCTTTCCCTTAAACATTTCCTCCAATCAACTATTGCCCATTTAACCCCATCCATAATATTCATTTTTGTTTTTGTTTTATTGACTTCACTATTGCTATTTCTCTCATCTTTCTTGTTCTTTCATTTTCCACCCTCTTGCTACTAGAGGTTCACTCTTAGTTGTGGTGGCCTATCGCAAATTTTTCCATTTCATTACTTATCTCACCCCTACACCTTGGGTAGTTATTAGCTACAAACCTCTAACTCAGTATCTACCATACCCACAACCTAGCCAGTGTGCTTCATATTGAGGCAAGGTATCAATTACATTATATCTTATCTAACCTCGCTAATTTGTGATCATGTTGTATGTGTAGATGGTGATCATAGGAATAATGGATTGGGATAGAAGGGAGCACTTAGGATGGATTGGAGAAAAAAGCATTTACGTTGGGAGCAAGCTTGATCATGTGGCCATGGATGAACAATGGTATGCACATTTTTGACATCGACAACAACGTGCCTCAGTTTCTTTTCTTTCTCTTTCTTCAAGTTATCAAATGAAGATCTGGATGTCATCTATGTACAATGTTCACCAAAATGGTTATGAACACCAATGCTATAATATCTTTGTCAATCCATTCACTGGACACTTTGAGTCTATCATTTTAGGTTACTGTCAGTTTTCATTCAGTCAATAATTTCATACCTTTCCGATATTTTGTAAGGAACTCAAGGATGGGTTTTCATTTAGTCATGGGGGTATGATGAGTCTTGATATCAGACCCACGATATTGGGCCCTTGATATCGGATACGCGATATCGGAATGGCTGAAGTGATATTGAGCATGCGATGTCAGAACTTGTCTCGTCACCTATAAATAAGAGATAAGGTCACTTGATTTTGTAGTTAGTTTTCTTAGTCCCTTAGCCAAACTCTTTCAACTTTCCTTTTTTAGAGTTAACATTATTTTTAAGTGTTCGTAGTAAGAGTCATAGAGTGAATGGATCTTTATTCGAGCATTGTGTACCTGAGCATACCTTGTGACCAGAAATAAATATGAACTTTATGATAAACCTTGCAATATTTAGAATAGCTTAATTATTGCATTTCATGTTATTTGATGCTTTCAATAGTTAATTGACATTATTTTTATTGACTTGTTAATTATCAATGAATTAGCACACTCAGCATGACCACTTCGAGCATACGTGGAACACTTGGTAACCCAGTAATGGCTAGCATTTGGTAATCCTAGTAGTGTTACACTAGTTCAAGATGTGTTCAGAGAGTGGGAACGGATGTTGGTGTTAGGACTAGTTAGAGCATAGTTAACTAGTTAAATCAAATTAGTTATTAAATTATTTCATTTCTCCATTTTAAGCACCAGAAACATAAAACATAAAAAGCATAAAAATCATATACCTCAAGGTTACTTAACCATACAATTGTGCCTTACAAGTAAGCTTGGGAAGACAATGATCGCATAACCCATCCTTGTTTTATGTAAGTGCATAAATGCTTAATCCTTGGAGTTCGACTGGATCACGTGTAAATGCTCATATTCATATGGTTGGGTGTAGGGGTACCTCACCACTCATCCTTTAGTTATGAAACCACATGCTTATTCCATTATATGCATACCTTTATTTTATGCTATAATAAAATCAAGTTTTAGTTGATTTTTGATACTATTATTTTGGCCAAGAGGTCACTAACTAGCCCCATCCAAAAGAGTCTTCTTTTGTTTTATCGTCATAACAATGAAGGAAGTTCTCTTAGTTATGTTTTCCTTTCTTTTATTTTTGGCTGAATTTTACCATGGTAAATAAATAATTATCATTAATACAGGGATAATAGATAAACTTTTTCATAGGAATTATTATTTGCAAAAGTCGAACTACTTTATAACCTGGATGTTGTCCTTGGAAAATCGATTTTTAACAAATTAGTTTGAGATTTTTTAATTTGAAAAATGTAAAAAATTGAAACACTCATATTTCCTAAAAAGAAGTTTAGCATAGGAGTTTTAGCAAAAGCATTGCAAGGTACTTTTACTGTTATTAGCTATGTTTATGTTTATGGCCCTAGAAATAGATCATTTTTGCTTAATTACCTTCTTTCTTAGCATTCTTAGAATAGGTGGTGATTGTTTTTTCTATCTTAGAAATATGTAGCTTGAGTTTACAAGTTATCCTAGAAATGGATAACATATCATTATTAATGCTTCTTATTGTTAGTTCTCTTAATCTCTGAAAACAATAATTCTGTGTTCTAGAAATAAATATATAGAATGGTCAAGGATATAACTTTAGTTGTTTCCTACTCATTGGGAGTAGCTAAAAATAATTATTTATACTTTTTTTAAAGTAATCTTTAATGATGTAAACTATTTTCTTTAAGATGGTTTTACCAAACGTAGTTGTTCATGTGCCTTTGAGCAAACTTTATACACATTAATGATTGAGTTGGAAAAAAGTGGATTATTCACTTTAATACAACAATAATTTTTACAACAATAATAAAGCTAATATGTTGAACCATTTCCAACCTATCATAGGTCACCCTAGAATTGTGCATCATGAGTCTTAACAAAATTTATTATCCACTGGATATTTCTCTCATCCACTACCTAGAAGAAAACCTGGATATATATTTTGATATTCTTTTAAAAATAATTTTACCATTGAGAAATTTAATAAACCTTTTATCTATACTATATGGGCCTAGCATGTCTAACCTATATGCCTAGAATCATATCATAGTTTGCTAGTTCATAGTGGAGACCTCTAACAGGGATAACACTATCATGGAATAAAAATAGAATATCTACATAATATTCAGACATCATTCTACTATCATTGAATTGAAAGAAGGTACTAGAATGTCTATGCAAGAAATATTCAAAAAGAATTGTAAAATGGGTTGTAGGCTCTGTACTAGAATCAATGATTGCTGAAATAGAATCAAGGATTTAAGCCTTATATTTTAATTTGTAGATTATAAATAAGAAGGTTTTTTTAAATAAGAGATGATTCCTATCCTAAAAAATGAAGATGCATTTTCATTAGTAGCTTTAATTTTGATTTCATACCATTCTTTATCAATAGCCTATTCAAAAGATTGCAATTTAGCTAATTCATTTTGTGATCTTTCAATAAAAATTTCTAATTGTTTTACTCCTTCTTGTCTGGGTATCCTTTCTTACTTGGAAATTTGGATGGGGAGGATTCAAATTAAAGTATGGATATAATCTAAATGTAGTAGGATGTATGTGGTATTTAGCTTCTTTTTGTGCCCATTCTTCAAAGTCTTACAAGGATGTTAACATTTTATCTTCTTCAACTAGATCTACACTAGGCTTTCTTGCAATCATATTGTATCTATCCCTAGCATAAAAATATTTCTTCTAATATGATAAGTTTTTTGCAACATCATATATTGAGACTTGTTTATAAGCTCTTCTAAATTATTCTACTTCTCTTCTGATAATTTTTAATTACTTATGCATATGAATTTTATAAGATTTATCATAGCTACAAGTACTATAATCGTCAACTTTTATATCAATTGATTAATGCATGGAACAATAGTTTGCATATTTGAATATGAGTTGAATGTATCTTCTTGAGAAAAATTTCATATGTAAATAATAGCTTTCAATATCACTTACTATTTCATATTGGGCTCCACTAATATGATGTGTGAAGAATTTTTTTTAATCTATCAGATTTTTTCTATGGACACTTGGATGTATAATGATTGACATTGAAAATGAAACAAGAAATTTTCCTTCTATTCTTTCTATCACCGTTAGAAAATCTTTTTCTATAGAATCTTCAATCTAGTTTTTCTCCTCTTTCTATTCTGCACCTTTTATAATAACAATATGTTCATTTGGTTTCATCAATCCAAACTACTATGGATGTTCCCAAACATAGAAAGCTGCACCAAACAATTTATGATTTTTCTTGATAGTTTTCTTGGGATGAATATCTAAACACATCGGTTGATGAATATATAATAGAAACTAATTAATTTCACCAAAGCTCATTTCATCAATACTCATATTTCTTCAAGTGAGTTCATGCATATCTTGATGTGAAATTTTTTGGAAAAGAATATACATATATATGCTTTGTAGTATTACAAGGCTAATTTGTATGCTACTTCCCCTACCCTTTCTAGGATAGAAAAAGGGCCACATAAATGAGAAAAAAGTTTTGAATGCTCTCCAAAGTTTAAGCAACTCTTAGTTGACTTTCACCCTTAGCAACACACAATTGTCTATCTGCTATTCTTTCTATAATGATCCATCTTTCCTTAGGTTCATGTCTTGATGTTTGAAATAGCAATTGTGAGTGTGCTTTGTTATGATGATGAATATAGTTTGGTTCTGATTTGTGGTAGTTACCTCTATGTTTGCAATATAATAACATATTCAGAAACAACCAAATGGCCAAAGATGCAAGAGAAAAAAGAGAGTAATAACAAATGGCAACATAGACTATCTACCTAGCAAACCGTTAGGTGTGAGAGTCGGGGGATCCCCTAGCTATACACCATCAAAGAGGCCACCAAAATTTCCCCCATCAGGTGAAGTAGTCCCTCCTCCTCCAACTATTGAAGGACTTCTATAGCATCTCATAGCCCCTCTTCCTAGGTCTCTATCTCCTTAGTCTGGGGAGGGATCTCCGCTACTACTACTTTTGTCATTGCTTTGGTAGCCCTCTTACCTAATTCAAAGGTTAGCATATGAACACTTAGGAATAACTTAGCATAATCTATCATGACATAAAAAGAGAAAAACATAAACAGATAAAATGCAAATAATGCATCTAATAACTCATACTAACCTACCACATCCATGCGAAAGTCAAAAAAGTTCAAGCACATCTTCTTGCCACATGCCTTCTCAACCTCTCGCACAAGCTCTTCTATGGGATTTGGCCTCTTAATATTTATTTTACAAAATCCTACTATCTTTACAATATAATGCTTTTCCTTAGCCACATTCCTAGTACCAGCTGGTGGGGGCTCACTTGCACTATCATGTGAGTAGTGAGATTGCCCTAAGGGACATTTAGTCATTATAGAAAAAAACTCACTAATCACCTCTAGGGGATCGTGTGCTCACATGGTAGCAAATAGGTGCTTGATCCATGACTTTCAAAGCTACGCATGGTTCTACACCATCCATAGTCTATCCTCATGAATCACCAAAAACTCTACAAACCTTTGTAGGTACCCTGCAAAGAAAGTGAAGTGCACATGTGACCTAGCCTAGAGGTTGTGGTGTAGCTTGAATATCTCAACATGTAAGCCACCAGAAAGGTGAGAGGCCTAGTTATACCTCATGGCCTCCTCTAGTACATCCCTCATCACTTGTGCCTACTCCACCCCAAGGATTTTTCCTTGGGAGAGTAGCTTCGAAAACACATGAGCGTAGAAGAGAGGGTAAATCTCACAGACAATAAGCACTAGAATGTCCTTAACAAGGATGTATTTATGATATTAGGAGGCACCTAGCCACTCTTTAATATCCCCTCAGTGATCCACCTGTTTTTTGGTCTTATGAATGACCAATGGTCCATTGAAGGGGAGGCCAAAGAGGTCTACAAAGAAGTCATTAGTGAGGTCCAAGACTACCGTCATACCATGTACCCACGTGACAAAGTTATGAGCATTGTCACTAAATGAATCAATAATGGCAACCATTTCAGCCACTAGGATGCTTGGCCTAAGGGCCAAGAAAAGGTCCATCAGCCTAGCCTGTGTGAGCTTACTGGTCGACTCCACTAGGGCCTTATTGCACAACCAATATTGTGCACCGTCAAGATCCCCATACTTCATAATGAGGGTGATCTCAGTACAGCTTGTAGTTACTACTATGACCTCTCCTAAAGTGACAATAGTTGCGATATAGAAAAATAATAATAATAATGTTAGTATCATGGGAAAAAGGTAAAGTAGCAAATGCATGAGAGTAAAGCAATAAACTACTTATGTGGGACAAAAGGTGTGCATGATGATGGTGGTGGTGTCGATGCCTCCTTGATGCTAGGTACATCGTCCACTCACTCCACATCCAACTAGCCATGGATTTGACACCTCTAGTAGGCCTTCAAATATTGATAAGGGTATTTTTCCAAGTTAGACCCAAATTTTCTTGATCACCCCTACCTGAATGCTCTTACAAGTTGAAAATTACTACAAGGCCATGGAGGTCAATTTCAAAGCCCCCTCCTCATCATGCAGGTCATGCTCACTAATGCTAAACCTGGCAAAAAACATGATCAGTTAGCATCTCCATATGAATTGATAGCCAAACGAATAATGCAAAGATCATAGGAAAACTTACCTCTTGCATAGCACACCATCCTAGGTGGGTTCTGAAATAGGGTATGCACACATTGAGCAATAAAGAGAGTGTTGCTCTATCTATAGTAACTAAACTTTGGCATTATCTAGTTCTTGGACAATGGCCTAACACCCCTAGGGTATTAGGTTAACCTCCTACTCTGCCATCATTGGTAGTGAGCCCATCAGAAATGAACCTTAGAATGCCCTAGTTTTCCCTAGGTAATAATGTCTCTGTGATGACACCAGAAGCTTTCACCACTAAGTGTGACCACATAATCACATTGAAATGCTAGAGTAGGAATTCTAGGAGTTCATGTGCTCCTGGTCAGAACCATACTTCTTGGTGACCCAACTGTGTGTCTGGTGTAGGCGTATTTGGGGTAGGCTCACTCATATAATAGAGGATGCCAATGAGCTCCACCATGATGAGGATTGGATTCAACAATACACTACAATCACAAAAGCAACAAAGAAAGTATTAGTATACATTGGATGCATAATAACACACTAACTTGCACTTAGAAAAATTAGTAATGTTAACATAGCATAGCAAAATTAGCAAAATAAATATATGTCCTTAGGGTTCCTTGTGAGCCTTGCTGAAATAGAATGTCAATACATAGATTTGATGCACCTAGTGCTCACTGGGGTACAACACTAACATAGCACTAGTATTTTGTGTTACATTCACATGATGTCGATTGTCTTCATTTACATATTTTGGTAGTTTGGTATGTTCGGTTGAAAAATTTAGCATTTTGGAAAAGCTTTGGTACACATTGCATTTTGTTTCATAGGTAACATTCTAGAACTTTGCATTCTTGCACTTAGCATTTATTCATATTTTAACATTTCATTACTACATTTGGCACAATGCTCAAATTTTTTCTGAACTCTGGGTAGTGTAACCTAGAGTGCCCATGAAAAATTCTAACTTTGGGTTATCCCTCCCCAAGAGTGTAACCTAAGAAAAATGACAATTTTTTTCTAATTGTTAGATACTCTCCCCAAGGAGCATAGGTCCCCCACCAGAAATCATCCAATTTTTTCTAACTATTAGCTATGCTCCTTAGGGAGCGTAGCCCCCAAAAAATTATAAAAAAAAATCAAAATCAAGCTAAACAAAAAAAACTAACTACCACTTCCACTACCATGTTGTGCCTTCACTTGAGGCACCGTGCCCCATTCATGGTGCTAGCCAACCCTGTTACACTCCACCACTATGTGTTGAGGTGGTTCCCATGGCCATGGTCTATCATGACCTTTCCTTTCTATCCTTGCCTTCCCACTGTGGCTGCCACCCCCACAGCCATGCTATTCATCCTACCTTAAGCCATAGTCCCAAAAACATGAAAATAAAAAAAATATCACAGAGTTCCACCCATTGGCTATGGCCTTCCTTGAGCTACAATTGCTAAACCCTTGCCCTCGCCTTTTGCCTCTCCATGTAATAGCAACACAAAATGAAAGAAATCATGGCCATGCACAAAATGATAGCCCTTTCATCTATAGCCACAACAAACCACCATGGTAGTTGTGTGCCTCCACTAAATCCTACCCTAATATAGAAAGAGGAACAAGGGGGTATTATGGTCCCTTGCATCCAAGTCACAGTTGTCTTGGCTACAGCCATGAAACCCATATTTTTTCCCTTCCCCCTTGATCCTAGGTCGTGGCTGCCCTAGCTGTGGCCATAAGAAACTTATTTCACCCTCTTCCTTGCCCCCCATGTGCTGTGGCCCTCACAAAAAATAGCAAACTTTCACCTACAACCACTAAAACATAGAAATCCTATTCTTTTGCATCACCTATAAGCCAAAAACAAAAACATGCACAAATAAAAAATCCTCACCACCATAAATGTGCCCTCCCTTTTCCTGGCCATGGTGGCCTTAGTGGCCATGATGGTGATGGTCCCTACCAAGGTAGGCCACCCCCAAATCCTAAAACCCTAATGAGAGGTAGGGCAAAGGAGATACAAGGAAAAAATTGCAAAAAAGAAAAGAGGGGGGTAGACCATAGCAGAGTACCTAGTAGATGATAGCTCTCTTTGTTTCTCCATGCATGCCCACAAGAGACATTGTAGTGCTTGTTCACCCTCATCCACATTGAAGAGCCCAAGGTGCTAACATTTATTTTAGTGCATCATGTTGCCTATCATACTCTAGGTGCTATGCTCTAGCTTCACTTCTCACTCCAACTGTGCTACACTTTGTAACTTCTCATTTTCAATTTGGAAAATGATAGTTTGACCTTGGTGAAATATGCATATATAGCTTTTTAGGGTAATTAAATGCACTACCTATCAAGACATTGTTCCACAGTTAAGAAAGTCTTTTTTTAGCAGTCCCAAGACTTAGAAAATTTTCTAGATTTTTTCTAACATCCCAGTGAATGTCTAGCCTAACTTCACATTTCAAGAACTCCCAACCTTACCAAAACCAATACAGTTTTCACAAACCATGATCCATTACAACTTAAACTAGCATGCCTTAGCCTATTGAGGCCTGAAATCGACCTACATCCTTGCTTTTACAACTCCACATTGGCATGCTTAGGCACATTTTCATTACATTACTTTCTTTATTTTTAGGCATTTTGACTTCATCTACGATAGGTGTGGCTTGACATTCTTTCTAGTTTCTTTGTAGGATACTTCGTAGGTTTACAACATGAGCATGTGCAGGTATCTTCATTCATCTCTATTCCTCACTGGGCCTCATGGCAACCTCACGTGATACATTAATACCAAATGCCTAGACCTTGAGTCCATAGCCTATCACAAACATATAACATCTATAGAGGCATCGCTAGATTGGCTAGACCATCTTGTCAAAGCTCTAGATCTAGAGGTAGACGATAGCACTGAGGATCCCCTTGTCGAGGTCCCTATAATGACACTTAGTGGCAAGTCGAAAACATTGAAACTTAGTTCATTGTTAAAGCCTCAACACACCCAAAACATTGCTAAAACACTCAGCAACAACATCAAGATGTTTGCATGGTCTTATGAAGACATGCTAGGACTAAATCCTTGCATAGTATAGCATAATATAATCCTCAATCCTTGCATAAAACTAGTCAAGTAGAAAGGCCACAAGGTTAGGCTTGAGGTGGCATTGGCAGTCTACAATGGAATCACCAAGCTTTACAAAGCTGGTTTCATTTGGGCTATTGACTATGCAAATTGGGTCTCCAACATTGTGGTTGTACCTAAGGAAAATAGAAGCATAAGCATTTGCATAGACTTTCGGGACTTGAACAAGGTGACCATTAAAGACAATGTTCCATTGCCTAGTATTGATCAACTAGTTGATAATATGGCTGGTCATGCCTTATTTTCCTTCATGGATGGGTTTTTTGGTTACAACCAGTTTTGTATCAACTTGGAGCACCAACTTAGTATGACCTTAACCTCAGGTAATGTACTATGTTGTATCATGTTTCCTTAGACATTACCTTAGGTTAAGTCCTAAGAAATGTATCTTTAGTGTCAAAATAGGTCATATGCTAGGTTTCATAGTATCAGAAGTAGGTATACGCATAGATCCCAATAAGGTTAAGGCCATCATCAACTTAGCACCACTGACTAACCTTAAGGAGCTATGTAGGCTACAATTCATTTGTAGGTTTATCGTACAATTGATTGACAAGTTGCAACCCATGTAACATTTGCTCAAAAAGGAAGTCCACTTCAAGTGGATCGGTCAATGAGAAAAGGCATCTGACAACCTTAAACAAGAGCTAGCTCAACTTCTAACAGTCTACCCTCCACAAGGGGATAAACCATTTCACATCCACCTTGCAACCTTTGATGCATCCATTGCTTCTCTACTTTGCCAGACGATGGCTCAAAGGTCCCTGTGTACTACCTAAGCCATACATTAGTGGCCCATGAAGAAAAATATAATGATGTAGAGAAGACCTACCTCACCTTAGTCTTTACACTTAAGAAGTGAAGGCACTATCTTTTCCATAGCTAGGTAAACATCATCTATAAGAACAATGTACTATAGGCAATCACAATGAACATTTATGAAAGTAGTTGAATTTCATGATGGAAAGTAATGACCATGGAGTTGGACCTACACTACATAGTGCAAGCATCAACCAAAGGTCAAGAAATAGCCACACAACTCACAGCTTCACCAATAAATGATCAAGCAACAACAGATTTAGAATTTGCAGATGAACATGTTAGTAGCCTAAGCCAAGTGCTTGCTAGCTTTGATATGATTTTACACTTTGATGGTGCTTCAACCTCTCAAGGGGGTAGTGTTGCTACCATAATCACATTTCCCTCTAGGGATATCTGATCCTTCACTTATCATTTTGCATTTCCTTTCACCAATAATGTAGTATAGTATGAAGGTCTCCTTAGAGGCATCCTAGCAGCCCATGATCTAGGAATTCAAAACCTAGTGATTTAAGGTAATTTGTAGTTAGTCATTAATAAAGTCATAGAGGTTTAGGCTTGCAAAGCACAACATTTACAATCTTACTATGACTAGGCAAAGCACCTACTCAAATGATTTGCAGGCACAGATATCCAACACATTCACCACAATAAAAATGTCATTGTTGATGCATTAGATACACTAGCCTTAAGCATTGCACCTAACATGTTTAATGCCTTTCCCACCTTAGTAATGGATTGCACTAAATCTATTACACAAATAACTAACATTGCATTTGTAGCCACAATAAGCACGACCCATGCTCAAGAGTAGTATAAGGACATCAAATCATACCTTCAATAGGGTGAGGCTCTACAACATCTAACCACTGATTAAAAGGATGTAGTGCAAAAATGATCATGGAAACACTATGTCATAGATCCTATAATGGCATACTTCTAAACTATTTTAGCAACAACAAAGTACAAATGATCGTTGATCAAGTCCATAAGGGATTGTGCAGAGGCCACATAGCACCAAGGGAAATGACATTGAAAATTAGATGCTTGGGCTACTATTGGCCTTACATGAAGCATGATTATGTGTGCAAGGTCAAGACATGCAACATGTATTAGTAGGATGGCAACTTAATGCATGTGTCACCCATTGAGCTACACACCACACAGATCACGTGGCCATTCCAACATTGGTGGTTGGATATCATAGGCCCCATCATGCTTAGGTCTTCTATAGAACATAGCTTCATCATAACTGCAATCGAATACTTTACCAAGTTGGTTGAGGCTATTCCCCTTAGGAAAATAACATTGTAATAGGTTTGTAAATTCATCCTTGACAACATAGTGACCCTATTTGGTTTACCCATGACTATAGTCATAGATAATGGGCCATAATTTAGCAGTGCAAAAACCAAAGCCTTCTACGAGCACCTTGGTATTAAAAATTTCTTTGCATCACCATACTACCCACACGCGAATGGCCAAGTGGAGGCTATAGACAAAGTAATTTTCAACCTTCTAAAGAAGATGCTTAGCACTAGCAAACAACAATGGCACAAGCAACTGGTCTATGCACTATTGGCTACTGCACAATGTGTAGAACAACAACAAGTAAGACATCATATAGCCTTGTGTATGGGTCTGAAGCCATTTTCCTCTTGAATTGTAGGTCCCATTGCTTCACATGATCCTCTTGAGCTTCATTGATGAGGCTTAGAACAACAAGTTGAGAATCATTCACCTTGACTCTATAGAGGAGGAGCATAGCTAGATGCTTAATCACATTGAATGGTATCAAGAGAAGTAATGAAAAAAGCACCATTACAATTAGCATCAATGCCCAATCAAGAAAGGAGACTTAGTCCTTAAGACCATTCACAAACCTGCAAATAAATTCTCAGCCAACTGGAAAGGAATTTTCTTGGTCACAAAGGCCTATGAAAATGGAGCATTCAAGCTTGTTGATCTAGATGAAAATGAGTTTTTCAATCTAATCAACCATTCATACTTGAAGCTATACTATGTCTAGTACACAACACTTTATCAAAAATAAAGCAAGGTAAGCACAAGGCATCTACTATGATGTTAAACTAGCACAAAGCATCCACTATGATATTAAATTGGCATAGAGTATCTGCCATGATGTTAAACTGGCACAAAGCATTCACTATGACATTAAACTAGCACATCTAGTCTGTTATAACTATAAACTAGCATAGAATGTCCTTGGGCTATGACATTAAACTAGCATTCATAGCAAGTCTGCCATAACTATAAACTAGCACAGCTCTTCCTTGCATCATGATGTTAAACTAGCACAACATCCACTATCTGCTATGCTATTAAACTAGCACATAGCATTTTTCTAAGACTATAAACTAGTACATCATGGTCTTCTAGGACCTTAAACTAGCATAGCATGCAGTCTACTAGGACTTGAAATTGGGTTCGTAGTTCAGCACACATAGCTCAACATACATAATTCTATGGACAAGTGAGCATGAACACCTCTGATCCTCCATCATCTGCCCATGCCTTTTGGGAATGGTAGGGTAGGATGCTATAGTTCTAGAATGGAGTTCACATTGTCAAGAAAGAGGCCTCTAGAATATTTGTAGTGTCACTACCCTTGGCATTTTGTTGATCCTTTAGATATTCCCATGGGCATTTTTTTGACTTTCTAGAGCTACCACCACCATTGTGAGTCGTACCACCCCTAGGTTGTGTTGATAGCATCACTGGCCTTGGGTATTTCATTATTGATTGAAGCTCTCATTGTTAGCACCACCCGCTAGAGTCCTAGCAGTACTATGGCCTAGCCACACCACTACCATCCTCTAGCCCTCACCATTTCCTAGGTTTGAAAGTGCATCCAGCAACTTGGATTTTTGCTATTTTGCTAGGTTTCCAAGCTCTTATCATTGGTGTGGAGTCTTGGGCACCTGCATTACCATTGCCCTTGACCACCTTGCTAGCATCCCTGGGGTGCTCATTTTCAATGTGGTTACTAGAGCTTTTGTAGCCTTTTGGCTCCAGCACCTGCACTGACCTTCTTACTACAATTTTGCAACTAGTCCAATCTTGAATTCCCATTGGCCTTCTCCTAAGAACTTCAATGGGAGGTCAACATGTCAAGGGTAAGCCATTTTGGTGCTATGGGTGATGGCCCTTTCACAAGCATTCCAATGAGAGGCCATTTAATTAGCAACAAGCCACCTTGGAGCCATAATCATGGTTAGTTATAATGACCCTGCATCTTGTAGCATGATTCATCATTTACATCTCATTCCTCACTTGCTATCCCAAGCCAATTCCCTACATCCATCACCTTTAGCATCCCATTTCCCTTAGTGCTCTTGACCCTAGTGAAGAGCCATCTGATTGAACATCGATGAGTAATGTTGATGCCATGTTTGCTCTAGTGTTTTAGGTTCTTTGTTGACATCTCTTGGGCCACTCCTTCAAACATCAACAAAGAGGAACCGATGAAACACCACTAAATTTGGGCAATAGCACCTCAATTGCAAATTTGTCCAAGTGTCAACATGAGTGATGAGTGGCGAGGTACCCCTACACTCAACCATATGAATACGAGTGTTACACATGTGATCTGGTTGAATTCCATAGACTAAGTGCCTACACGCCTCATGGAACACTTAAGGTTAATCGTTCATTGTCTTCCTAGACTTACTTGTATTTGTCATGGTTGTATGGTTAAGTAAGTCTAACATATGTGATTTTTATATCTTTTATGTTTTATCTCCTATGCTAATGAGGTAAAGGGTGAAGAGGCTAATTAACTAACTTTAACTAACTAACTAAGCCTTAATTAACCTAGCATAAACATCCATTCCAAGTTACCATTCATAACCTGAACCAATGCAAACTTGGTTACCAAACGCTAGTCGTTACTGGGATTACCAAGCGTAACGCACATGCTCAAAGTGGTCGTACTGAGTGCACTTAACTATGAGAGAAGGGTTGAGAGAGATTTAATTAACTAATAAAGAATTTAAATTATGAATAATAAATAATAAGAATTAAAGTCCTATTTAGCCTATTCCATGCACTGCAAGGTTTATCCAATAGTTTGTCTTTATTTCCATACACAAACTTGTGTTTAGGTACAATATTTGCTCGAATAAAGATCCATTCACTTTGGAGCTCCTACTGTGGAGACATGGAAATTATTCTATCTCTGGAGAGGTAAAATTGCTAGAGTCTCACTAAGGGTCTAGATCTAGATTGAGAAACACGGGAGAGCTACCTCTTATTTATAGACTTAGCGGTGCACCGCGATATTGCATATGCGATATCACAGGGGACGACGTGATATCGCATACGCGATATCATGGGGGATGCGATATCGCAACAGACGTGATATCACATAGGCGATATCATGGTCCATGCGATATCATGTCCCATCATACCCCCAAGACTAAATAAAAAATTGTGCTCGAGTTCCTGACAAAATATCGGGAAGGTATGGGATTATTGACTTGGATGGAACTAATGGTGAATGGGATGACATGTGAATGGATCATCATTACAAGACATGACAAAACTGGTGTTCATGACAATAAGAGTAAACACGTTATACATTTGACATCAGGCCTTATTTGGCAGCTAAGAGAGAAGAGAGAAGAGAGAAGCAGTTTGCTGCTGCCAACTCCAAGATTACGCCTTTCATTGTCTATCCATACACACGCCATTGATCCTGCTCCTTGCATAGTTTCTTCTGCACCGATCCATTCTAATTGTTCCCTCCAGATCCAATCTGTTGTTGTATGATTTCCATCTGCACACACAACACAATCTTATATTAACAAGGGTAAATGAATCTCAATGTACTTAGTACCTTGCTTTGGTAAAAGTCCATTGGCTAAGTTGTGGTATGGTTGATATGGATCTGAAGATATAATAGTGGTGACTACAAAAAATGTAGGGGTTAGGAGAAAATTGAAAAATTGAAAAAATTGGGTCAAGACCCCCATGACTAAGAGCAAACCTCTGGTAGTGATAGAATGGAGAAAAATAAAAGGAACAAGAAAGTTGGAGAAAAAGAGACAACTGTAACATCGATAAAGTGGATGTCAAGATGGAAATGAATAAAAGAGAGTGGATTGAAAAAATGTTTAAGAGAAATAATTTAATTGGTGCACCAAATAGGAATGCCAGTGGGTCCTCCACAGAGCAAGATCATGCCCTTAATGCCCTGACAAACCCACATCCAAAAGTCCGTAGGCTTTAGGAATGTCATTTGGAACAAGAGTTAAAGTCTTAGCCACAAGAATTTACCAAAAATAAAACAATGCATCAACCAAAATATACACTGATGATATAACCGGTAATGAGGTGGACAATGGAGCAATAATGATAGAAATAGGAGAGTGGAATGGAAACTCAAGAACAAGGTGGTGTACAGCCCCTTGTGTATTGCATGGTTAATGTGACTTAGCAGATCCCATTCCATGTCCGGCCTCAAACAAACCACTTCCACTGACTTTTCATCAATGCATTCGTCCAATCCATCCACTCGAAGTAACAAGAATGCCTTCACCCAAGAGCCACTACCATTCTGAAGAAATGAAGGAGGAGAGAATGGGAAGCAAGAAGGTCCTTAGTTAGAGGGAACATGTTTATTTTAGTTCCATAAGCAGTCCTTGTAGCCCAAATGATTATTTCATCTAAGGGGTGTGCTTTGAATTCTCACTATTTTTTTTTGTGTTTTTGCATGAGAACCACACCATGCAAAGACTTTGTTAATTTTATTTCCTCAGCTTCCCGATAATTGAGTAATGTCGAAATAGGAAGAGAACTCAAGAAGAAAACATTCAAGCACCTAAGAGAATGGTCAAAAAAAATTCATGAAGTTCCCTTGAAGTCACACCCTTTTCAATCCTTGAGTCCTTCCTTAGTTTGAGAAATGCCCAGTCAACGATTCGTTGAAAGTTCTTATTATTGAGAAAAGGACTGTACAGTTCCAAGCGAAGAGAGACCATAGAATTTTGTGGATGAATGGATGAAGTGAACTCATTACCTGTCATATCAAAAGAACCATACCTTAGTATCAACATCATAACTTAAAGGTAAACACCAAACATTAGCAACCAATAAAAAATAGTTCATACCATCATGAAGAACACTTATTAAATGAAAAAATTAAGAAGATGGATAACACATACACACACAAAGAAAGGAAAAAAGTATAATGATGTTGTAAAACAAAAACAAGAAAAGTTAAAGAAATTTGTAAAATAAAAATGTGTAAAACAAACAATGTAAAAGAATTGAGGGCCCCAAATGATTAGCATAGGTGGCTATCTCCCCCATGACTGAATTGAAAGGGAGAGATCCAAAATAATGAGCACCTATTTGAATTTCTTAGAAGTGTCCAACTTCTCCTGATTGATGTTTTTTAGGTTAAGGGGTGGAAGTCAGTGATGCTCATACTCCAATGTATTTATGCCTTCATTATAGGCATGAGTTGTTCCCCCAATTTATTCCATGCATGTTGGTGGGATTCTTTCTTGATCAGATGTCAACCATTGGGTGTTCTCTTATTGTGTGGCTACTACATATAGGCACCATTGTATCTGTGTTTCTTGGGCACACTAGTTGCATGGAAGAGATGGTGAGCATTCCTCCATGTCATCACCCTCTGAGTCACTATATGTGATGCATGAAACTTTCTTCTTCTCGATCTTTCCATAAATATTTTCAAGGAAAGATCATGGATCCCTAGGCATGCTTCTACTATACTCAGCCATTCCCTTTCCATTATAATTAGAAAGTCCCCATTGTTACTATTGACTTCTATCACTAGGAAATCAGCTAGGTATGACCAACCACAAACAATGGTAATGATGTCCTCCATCAATCCCAAGGGAATGGTGATGGACTAGTTAGCCAACTCTAGTTGAATATTTCTCTCCTTAAGTTTGGGTAGGTTCTAGGCTTGATACATTTCTCGTGAGATTAAGTTAAGTTTAGAACCTGAGTCAAGAAGAGCCTTATGTGGTTCATTACCAATGACTTGGAGGTAGATTAAGGGACTTCTAGGATCAGAGAGTTTCCTCAGAAGGTGGCCTACCTTGATCTAGTTGGTAAAGATATGTGTTAACATAACCATATGTGTTAAGCCCTGTTGTTGGTTTGAAGGGAGCTCCGAAGCCCTATTTGTTGGAGGAGTATGCACAGACTCAACAACTTGTGGTTGTGAGAGCTTGTTTGGGCTTTTGGTTATGAAGAAAGGTCTTCTCTTTGTATAGTTTCTAGAACCAGTAGCAAGTTGAAGTTTACGGCTCTCATAGCATTATGTTGCTACGGTTGAGTGGGTAGTTCCTCTTGCATTATTGGAGTGGGTGGTAGTGGAACTATAGATGTAAGAGTGGCAGATGGATTCGGAGGATGGTATGTGTGTGGAGTGTCTCTTGTAGGAGAAGGAGTCCTAAAATACTCCCGAACCTGGTAGTGACATTGTGAAATTGCGTGACCCATAGAGTCACTTGGAGAAACTGACTATTGCACGTAATAGCCATAAGGATCTAGTTGCTGGTAAGGGTATTGTTGCCTAGGTAGTGGCATCCCCCATGCCTGTGGGTGTTGCCCAATGGGTTGTGGTGAAGTTCCACCTAGATATTATGTTAACGATTGGTGGAACTAGCTCGGGTTACCTTGAGGATAAGGTAACCTTCAGGGTGCTTGCCATCTGCTAAGTCTTGGGTTGAGCGCATACACCCTAGACTCTTGTAGATGTGAGATGATTGGACAACATCCTTTAGGATGGTTATATTAGTAGATCTCGCATCCACCATCATTGTCTATGCTTGAATCCACAACCTCATTGGCGATTGTCATCTTCCCCTTACCCTTGTTACGTGCATAGTCCGAATATTTCCACTTTTTCACATCTTGGTCACTACTTCATTCCTCCTTAGACTCCTCTACAATTTTTAGGACAGTTTCAATTTTACTGTCTAAGGAGCTCCATATTTCATCTACCTTAGTCGACACTTCTGTTGTTAGCTTTTGAAGCAGTAAGGTTTTTCTATTCACCAACTCCTCGAGTGGTGACTCATCCTCTTCATCATAGAATCTCACTTCCTTCTTTCGAAGGGAAGGATCACGGTTATATTCTTCCACGCTCTCTCCTTTCCGTAGATCCCCTTCTTCTTTAGCTACTTGCTCCAACAACCTGTGAATTTCATGGGACCTAAGTTCAGATAATCTCCCTTGGGCATATGTCCCAAGGGTTCTCTCCTAGTTTCGTACCTTAGCCCATCTACAAGGTGGCAGAGTTGATTCCGTTGTGCATAGCCATGGCCTGGGCAATGATGTAGCAATACATAATATCAACCCATGGAATCATCCAAGGGTTCATGATTACCCTGTTTCCATCCTTGGATATGTTTACTAAAATTGGACACTCTGGAGTACATTTGATATTTATCGTTGAATAATTCTAACATTGTGCTACACCTCCTAATGGTTTCTAGCTCTAAGGACTGGTACCAACTCTCTACTTCTTTTATGAGTATCCTAGGAAACAAATTTAGTTTCTACCACTCATTCTCGAGATTCTGCAAGGTACAAGCATCATGAAATGCCTATAAATGGTTTTGTGGATCTGCGTTGTATCCTCTATCAAATTGAGGGATATTATTCATGTTAAGTCTCTTGATCTGACTCTCTTTTTGATGCCTTGTAGGTATCCTAACTATCTCTATAATGTCTAACATACTCCAGGTTGCTAGTAGGGGTTCATCATGATCATCTCTCTCATGATGTCTATGATGCCTACGTTGTTCCCTACTTTTCCTTCTTTCATGCCTTGATTTTCTAGAGTGCCCTCATCCTCTCTCTCAACTCTCTCATCGAGGGTTCTCATCTCACTTACCCTTATCCTCACGGTTATGCTCTCTGTGAATGTGTCCTGATGTGGAAGGAGAGGATGAATGATGTGATGAAGGTGAAGAAGAAGAAGAACCATCGCCATGATGATGTTTCTTACCTTCTCTTCAGTGGCTACAGCACCAATCGTGATGACGATCCAAGTGCCTATCCTTCTCATGTGTTTTTGTTTCCTCAGTGAACACTTGGTGTTCATGGGTATCAGAACCAGGGTTATGAATTATGGAGCGTAAGTTCTGATACCCCACCTCCTCACCATTCTTAGGAGGGGGAACATCTTTCGATAGAGAACTTGTTATAATGGGTTCACCATCTTCGATTTCTCTTAGGACTTGCAGGACTCCTTTGCCCTTCAACAATGTGTGGTGGCTCTCTTGCCATAAGTTCCTTAAATGTTGTGCTTCTATGAGATGGTAATCCCTTGTGTTGAAATCACCTACAACGTATTCAGCATAGAGTTGCGTCATGCCTATCTGTGCCAGAGCATGGAGGAGCATGTTGGGGATTGCACTATCTAGGGGTAACACTATGTTACCTTGCAAATCTCACCAACACTACTATTCATCCTAATGGAGGATAAAAGCAAAATCAGGTATATACTCATTAGGATGAGTATATACCACTTGATGCTGTTGAGAAACTGGCAGATCTCAGTTATGCATGTTAGACTATCGATTGTTTCTTGTATGATCCCTAGGTGGTGAAGTGCTCTTATGAGAACAAGACATCTTAGTTTAGTTTGGTGTGTTGTTTATTGTTATGTTATTTTTTTCATATGATTAACCCTAAGGGTTTGTTTAAGCTTTCCAATGATGTGGATGATTTCCTCTATTCTACTTAGTGCACAAACACTTAGTCCCTGGCAACGGTACCAATGATGAGTAGTGAGGTAACCCTACACTCAACCATATGAATACGAGCGTTACATGCATGATCCCATCAAATTCTATAGACTAAGTGCCTACACACCTCATGAAACACTTAAGGTTAATCATTTTTTATCTTCCCAAACTTACTTGTATTTGTCACAGTTGTATGATTAAGTAAGTCTAAGGTATGTGATTTTTATAGCTTTTATATTTTATCTCCTAGGCTAATGAGGTAAAGGGTGAAGAGGCTAATTAACTAAATTTAACTAACTAACTAAGCCTTAATTAACCTAGGATCAGCATCCATTCCCACTTACCATTCACACCTTGAACCAATGCAACCTTGGTTACCAAATGCTAGTTGTTACTGGGATTACCAAGCGTAATGCACGTGCTCGAAGCAGTTGTACTGAGTGCACTTAACTATGGGTTGAGAGAGATTTAATTAACTAATAAAGAATTTAAATGATGAATAATAAATAAGAAGAATTAAAGTCCTATTTAGCCTATTCCATGAACTGCAAGGTTTATCCAATAGTTCGTCTTTATTTCCATACACAAACTTGTGTTCAAGTACAATATTTGCTCAAATAAAGATCTGTTTACTTTGAAGCTCGTACTGCGAGCACATGGAAATTATTATATCTCTAGAGATGTAAAACTACTAGAGTTTCACTAAGGGTCTAGATCTAGATTAAGAAATAAGGCAGAGCTACCTCTTATTTATGGACTTGGCAATGCACCACGATATCGTGTACGCAATATTGTAGGGGACGACACGATATTGCGTCCCATCAATCAGAAATTTTTTTTCTCTAAGTATTTGGTCCATTTTTCCACTACTGGGACTATGCCCTAGAGTGTAGTCAGTGTAGCATGTAGCATAGGGCCAAAATTACAAAATTTTCTAAGTGTCGATAGTAGTTGCAAAATTTTTTTCTAAGTGTTGTGCTATGCCTCCATTCTTCCTACTACATTTTAGAGCATAGCTAGCATAACATGTACTTCAGAGGCTATTTTTTCCTAAGTATCAAGCCAAAAGCTATTAAGCTAGCTCAGTATGGAAGAGGCATTTTGGTAGATTTTCTAACTCCTAAAGCTACCCCTTCTACTATGCTTTAGAGCATAACCAATGTAGCTTGGATGAAAATTGCATGTTTTGATAGCTTTTTCTAAGTGTTAGTGCTATGCTCCCACTTTTCTTGCTATGCTCTAGAGTATAGCTAGTGTAGGTAGCACTAGAATTCAATTTTTGCAAAATTTCCCTAACTATTATGTTATGCTCCATAGTGTAGCTAGTGTAGCAATGTAGGATAGCCTTCAAAAGCCTCCAAAGCTTAGCACTGGCCTTCATCTTAGCTTTGATGCTTCTTCAACAAGTAGCATCAAAACCTTGCACTTTCTTTCCACCCCCTATGGCCCAAAATTGTACCTATGCTTGATCCCACTTGAAAGAGGGGAGAGTATAGTCCCAAATCATAACCTCAAAATTATACTATTTTGCACTATTTTTAGGGACATCACAATCTTTTTGACTCTGGCATAGGCAATCTTAGCAGTGTAGTCACAGTTTGGTAGTATTAGGGTCTATTAGAGCACACCATAACGTAGCACCATTTTTCTCCAATAGGAGCATAGTTGAGGTCAGCATAGCCCCACCTACCCTTCTACCACATGGCCCTCAATTCACACTTCATATCCACCCTAACCCTATAAATACCCCTATGGTTCACATTTTAGTGATTGCATTTTGTATTTAGTGGTTGGCATTTTGAAGCACTTGGCAAGTATCCTTATTTAGTAGCAAGTATCTTAGCATTGGCACCCTTGCACCTAGGCACACTTAATGCCTTGGAAAAACTCTAGGACACTATTCTTACACATCATAGCACACCGTGGCCCATAGGACATTATGGTAGCCAACCTAGCAAGCTGACACTTCATGGAAGATGTTAGTTTCATAGCTCAAACACCTTAGAGACTATGACTATGCTACTTACTATGCCCATTTGTACACTACATACCTCCTCACCTCTCTCTTGCAATTGCTATGATTTCCCATTTGGGGTGGTGTAATTCTTCCTTTCCTCAACTCCATTACATTTTGAAGCATTTTCTTTGGTATTTAGCATCACATTTGCATCTTTTCACTATTTCATGTATTTTCATGTTCACACTATAATTTTCACATCATAAAACCTTGCTATGCTTGAGCTTAGTTAGCCCCAGTACCACTAAAATCACTATGGGAATCCCCTAGCACTTGTTCATTGAAACACTCCATAAGTCCTAACTCAATCGACAAAATCTTTCTAGATGCTCTACCTCAATTTTCCCCTCCAATGATGGCCCTTTAGATGGGGGTAAGGTTAGGACTATACTATGGCCATGGACCCCTTTGCATGATCATTCCAGCCACTAATGTTTTCAGTCACTACAGACCATGTACAACATCTATGCCAAGAAAAGATTAAAATTCCTTGATATGAGTCTTATTTTATGCCTAGCAAGATCATCAATATCTAGTAGATCCTACCCTTAACCTGATCATCAGCATTTACCAAGTGAATTACCGAGTTTGAATAGTTTATCTCAAGATTCACCTCTTGAGCCATCCAATCCAATGCCCGATTAAGTGCAATAGCCTATGACATAGCTACACATGAAAACATAATTATATCATCAATGTAATGTTCTGCAAGGCAATCCACTCCTACAACCTCTAGGACTCTTACCCCTCTAATTTTTAGTAGATTAGTAATGTGTCCATGGCCATAATAAATAGTAGTAGTGGGAAAATAGGGTCTCCTTTTTGAATCTCCCAACCCAATTTGGCAAACCCCCAAAGTCAACCATCAATATGAAATAAGTAGCTCCCTAAAGCCTATAGTTGGATACAAAGATCCACAAACTTCGGATCAAATCCTTTGCATAGCATAATCTCCTTTATCACCTTCCAACTGATAGTATCATATGCCTTCATAAGATCCAATTTGATGCACATTCCCAAGTACCTTGTATTATGTAGTGACTGTAGGATTTTATGTAAGAGTATGACCTGGTCCTACAAAAATCACCCATTTACAAAACTCACATGATGCCCCCCCCACCTAACTTTGGCATCATCAAGGCTAGATGACAAATGAGAATTTTTGTAAATAGCTAAAGTAGGGAATTACAAACCCCAATAGATCTAAACTACATTGATGCCATTCAATTAGTCACTTTGGGGATGAGGAAAATCCTTGAATAGTTAATCTCTCACTAGATCTACTACTAGTGTAGAATCTTGTTGAATGCCTCCAACATATTATTCCTCATGATATCCATGAACTCCTTGAAAAATTTGATTGGCCACCTATCCAACCTTGGAGCCTTATTGGTTTCCATATTTTTCATTGCTTCTTCTAACTCCCTCATTGTGAAGGACCTAAGAAACATCGTATTCTCTAGCTTCCCAATGATCCTTTTGACCCACGCCACAAGTGGAATGGTGCACTTCTTATGCCAAATTATGGCCAAGTATTGACACATCATCTTATAAATATCATGGCTATTAACTAGGATGGTGTCACCCTACACTAGCTATATCATCTTCTTTGCTTGCCCTTGTGCCTTGGCAGTAGTGAAGAAAAAAGTATGTTCCAATCTCCTTCCCTAAGCCAAGTTATCCTAGCACATTGTGTCAAATACATTTCTTCCTTTGCTAAAAGGTCTTGAAGCTCTTTGAGGGTTACATGTTCCTCTTCCTCCAACTCCACACCTTCCTCCTATTGTGATTGAATTTCTCCCAGCCTCTGCTATAATCTAGCATGATGAGCATGAAAGGAAAATTTATCTTTAGAAGCTTTAACATGTAGCTTCTATTTGAGCTGCTTTAATCCATTTTTTAGAAACCTCCTTAGGTCCCCCTACACCTAGTATGTCTTTCAAATCATCACCACCATTGGCTAGAGCCAAGGTTTGATTAACCAAGTTTTCTTAAATCAAAATGAATGAGAAGTTGTCCTTAGGCCTTTGTAAATCTAACAAACAATCAAACAATGATCTAAAGCCTATCTATCCTTCCAAGACACCTGAATGTCAAAATTTGGCATAAGAATCAAGCTAATATAGACTCAGTCAATTCTTGATAGCACTTGATCCTTCCCTCAATCTCAATTACTCCATGTGAATTTGCAATCCCTAATTTCCATGTCAATGAGCTCATGCTCCTCAAGAAACACCTAGAGTTCATGACACCTCAAAGGGTCCACATTGTCACCTTTGGATTTCTCCCATGAGTATAGGCTTTAATTGAAATGATTGATTAGAACCCACTATATTTGATTAGGGACCACCCACAGTATCAATCTAAGCTCTTGTAGTCAAATATCCCAATTTTGGACCCCATAAACATTGGTAAACTAGATACGCTTTGGCACAATGAGAACTGTTATGCTCCATGTGAATGCATCCATGAAAGTTAAAGGTATTCATGATAGAATGACCAATCCCTTTGCCCTGCCCTAGTAGGGGATTATCTATGTTTGCTAGCCCTCTCATCTTAAGAGCTAAGATTTTATTGGTTGCAATTTTGTTTCCTGCAAGAAGACTACATCACATCCTGTATTCTAAATAATTTCTTTCAAGGTATTCCATTTATAGAATGTACCCTAACCCCTACAAGTCCATGACAAAATCTTCATGTTCTACTAGTAGACCATTTTTTGTAGACCTCTTTTAAGGTTTGTTGATAGCTAAAATTGATCTCCAAGTGTGTTTTCTTACTCCAGGAAACCAATGTTGTGGTGTAACTAGTTTTCTTGACACTCGAGAAGAGTGAAAATGCCCCCATAATTATCTTAGCATTCTCCTTATGGTATGGTACAATCTCCCACATATGGATCTTTAATGATCCTTGTACAGAAAATGCCTAGCTCCAATAGTAGAAGATCATCCCCATTATTAACCAGGTCCAATTCCAACCAGTGGGGGATTTCCTTCTGCTTGGGAGATCCACACCCCTCTTCCTTATGTTCTCCAAATTTTATGGGTTTTGGGGTCATCTAGCCTTTTTTTCTAACCTTATACCAACCCAACTTCATGTTTTTTGCCAGTGGCTAGGCCATGGGCCAAACCTTGCAAGAGGTAGCCTAATGACCCATCTTTTCATAGATGGTACATCCACTACCTACCCTATTTGGAAGGTGTTATCATCAGTGATGTTCTCATATTCTACTAGGATCATTTCCTCCCCTAAGGGAAGTTCCAAAATCACTTCTTGCACTAAATCCTTCAATGATAGTGATTTCCATATGTAGAAACATGCAAATCCCATTCACTCCATCGAGCCCATAAACTTATCAAATATGATAAACTCACCAAAGAACCTAGTGAGGGTTTCCAAGAAGTTCTTTGTCCACATTTCCCAAGGAATGCTAAATGTCCTAATCCACACAAATACCTTGGCAAAAAGGTCTTTGTAAGGCTCATGTTTATCTATATTAGAAAAGTTAAGGCTTTTGTAATCATTTATAGAAAAGAAAGTAACATGGCTACTATGGTTTTATTTTATTAAAAATTATCTATTTTATGAATATTATATTTTCCTATAGTTGAACTCTTTGTATGATTCATTATGTTTGGTTACACATAATTTAAGACTACTATAGTGAATTGGTTGAGTTAATTTACTTATAGCTAAACTAGAAGGATTTAGATATGATTTCAAGATGTTTTGAAATTTGTATTTCACTTGAATGCATTATGTATATCAAGAGATGCCAATCATCATATTGGCATTCTCTTCCTTTTAGATTCTTGGTCTATGGTTTGAATTATATAATTTTCTTTGTTTAAAATTTACTTTGTCTGCTAAAATGATTGTTGTCAATGCTGGTATGATTGATATCTTAAAAATTCATTTTTTCATTAAAGAGAAAATAGAAAAATTGATGTAAATATGAAGACAACTTATTAGGAAATTTGCATATGAAAGAAGATTGCAATTAAAGCTAAGTACGAAAATGAAAGTTGATTGCAATAAAAGCTAAGTATGAAAAACAAGAGACAAGATTGAATATTAATGCATAGAAATAGGTGGTATTTATAAAAATGAATTTGGCAACCAAATATGGGCAAATGATGGAGACTAGCTTTTGGCAAAGTGATAGAGTTTAGCTTATGACTAATGTAGAAACTATAAAAAAGGAAATACATGAACTAAAAATGAATTAAATAACAAGATAAAAATATATTATAAGCATTTTCAAAAAATCTCAAAATTGACACAAGCAATCAAGAATGAAGGCTAAGGATAATGGGTATGGTTTGCATGTTCAGAAGTGAACATGAGAAGAAAATTACTAGGATAGTTGATGCTATAGTAATTTGAGTGAAGCTAATGTGAGAGATTTAATAAAGGAAAATAAAGAGATTTAGCACCTAAGACAACAATTAAAGGATCCAAAACTAGATTCTTCTTCAATAAACCATCAATCTGAGAAGATTATTACTAAATAATTACCACCAACAAAGGAAGAAAGTTATATAGTAGCTACTGACATTACCATTCAAAATACATCCTATGGAATCATTCATTCCTTGTTTCCTATAATCTTGTAATTGTAAGCCCCATTGGTGGGATACTACCCAAAGGCATGATTTTTTCCAAATGATTATTTAAGAATTTAAAAATATGAATATATGATGTATGCCAAGGATGGGTGAACAATTAAGGTTTGACTTTTTTTTTGCTCCATTTAATCTTTTGATCCCTCATGAGTAAAGAAGAGGAATGTCTGATGAACCAAATTCTACCCATGTCTAGTCAATGTGGATCTTCTTGCATTCATACTGTGTTCAAAATAAATAAACACGCACCATAGAATCAAAATAATGACTCACATAACACCATGCTTGTGATTGAAGAATAGAGTTAGATGATAGCCCAAGATATCATAAGAAACTAACCAATCCCATGAGATGTCATTTATGTACAATATAATAAAGAATAAAAAATGATTAATAAGGGAAATGTTACTTCAGACAAAAGGATGCAACCTTAAATAAAAGTTAAAAATTATCTATGTACCTTGATAATAAAGTAGAAAATGTGAAGTGAAATAACATGGCAAAGAAACCATGGTAATGTAGTAAAAGAAGTGAACCCTATGAATAAGCATTGTGCTAGCAAGCTAATGAAAGAGGATGTAAGATAGTATGTGGGAAAAACAAAAGAAAATGTAAAGGAAAAAATACATACAAGAATAAGAAGGAGCATATAGAATAAGCAAATATTCGAAGCATAGGAACCAAGTCCAAAAGTAGAAGGTAACACTTACAAAGAAAAGTGCAAGAAACATCATCTAGTCAGTTATGTGGATGATGGAACAACCATCTATCAAGAGGAAAAATAATAGAAGCCATTCCGTGAAGAAATATGGAAGACAAAATCAAACTTGCAACAATGGATAGAAACCATGTGATGAAGAAAAGTCCAAAATGAATAAAATCTAAAAGACATTGGTAGATGAGGATGTCAAAACCAAGATGTTGCTAAGTGCCTCCAACCATAGCCATTACACCAAGGTAGCTAGGGAATGAGGATCTTTCAGTAGGATGGATAATGACAAACTCCAATTCTATTAATAAAATTCCCTTTTCCTTTTTCCTATTCCAAATGTTGTTCATTGCCTTTCATTTGAATTTATCATGCATTTTAAACATAATTCAGAATGGTACATTACATCCATTGTATTAACTTCCAACATGTTACAAAAAACTAGAAATAAGAAAAAATAGTAAGGATCAAACAACAGATCTAATCATAGTAAAAACCAAAAGTTGATGTCTACCACAGCCAACCCATAGCTAGAAAATCGATAGAATTAAGCTCCATTGGAAAACTCTACTAGCTTTCCAAAAAGAATGCTAGGATTAAACTTCTATGTTTATATTGCTAGAAAAGAATTTTTAGATCCTATATTTTTAACACTAGAGAATTATGCCCCAACCTCACCCAAAGGCCATCGTCAATGCGGAGGAGATGTTGCCAAACAAATGTACCTATACTACTACCTGAAACACCCACTATGTTATGCTACATCTATTGCATCAAAAACACACCAACTTTAAAAAAAATATAATCTATTTTGGTACAAAGTTGAAATTAAAGAGTGAAGAGAAGAAAATGAAAGAAGAGAAAAAAGGTAAGGTTGAAGGTTGAATGAATTATTTCTCTAACCTACAACTGTATTTATATGAGATGAGGGATACACTTGTAATGACTGAAAATGTCAATGGTTGGAACACCGAGGGGTTCGTGGATGCACAACCTAACCCTGCCTTTGCATGAGTGCCTTGCTAGAAAATGGAGGCGGAGTGCTCTAGATAGTCTTGTCAATGAAATAGGGACTTTGCCAATTGTAATTGGCATATTGGGTGTAACCAAGGGTGGAACACTTAGCTAAAATGCAAATGAAAACATTGTTAAATAGTGCTAAGTGTCAAAGCAGTGTTTCACGATGCTAAGTGTAGAGTATAGCTATGGAATGGGGGCAAGCGTAGCCAAGGGTTTTGACTAAAATGAGGGTGTCAAACCACAGAGACTATCACCTATGTGTAGTACAATGTGACAATGCATAAAAAAGTGCAAAAACATGTAAGAAAAATGTAAGAAAATGCTAGAAACATGAGAGAGAAATGGAACCCCACCCCAAATGGGAGCATAGTTAACTCTAAAAGGGTCTCAGAAGGTACATAGTGTACAACATGTGAAATGGGAGCGTAGTCTTAGTCTCAGTGGTCTTGGGCTGTGAAGTTTGGCACTCACCATCATGAACCATGCCTACTAGGCTGGCTACTACACTGTACCTTATGATATTCTATAGGGCTATAATGGGGCTATGGTGTATTATGCAATGTAGGGCTACAATGGGGCCATAGTGTGTCATGCGGTGTAGGGCTACAATGGGACCGTAGTCTGATGTGTAGTGAAATGCTACAATAGGTCATCAATGTACCATGCCATGTAGCTATGCCTCTTGTTGGTATGTGTGCTCTAGGTCTCATTCACCCACAAAGCTTAGTGCTAAGATGCCAAAATGCCAAATTCCAAATGAAAGTGCCAACTTCCAATCCCTAAAATGTTGTGGTGCAGGAGTATTTATAGGGCTAGGGTTAGCCCAAAATGTAGATCAGGTGCCACATGGAAATGTCATAGGTGGGACTACAAGAAAAATTTAGAAAATTTTTTAAGTCTGAAGGTGACCAAAATTTTTTTGAAAATTTTTCTAACTCTAGTTGCTACATTCGCTATGCTCATCCCTTACTACACTCACTATGCTCTAGAGTATAGGTACAATTTGGGACAAATGAGGGATGTAGGAGAAATGCAAATTATTGATCTTTCTTATTGGAGGAGTGTTGGAGATAGAATGAAAGGCTTGTACTAAGCTTTGGAAGCTTTTGGAGACAATTTTATATTACTACGCTAGCTATGCTCTAGAGAATAGCCTAATAGTTAGGAAAATTTGCATAAAAAAATAAACTCTAGCGCTACTATGGTCAAGAGCATAGCAAGATGGGATAGGGCACAACATGGACACTTAAAAATAGAGTTAAAATGCACAAATGAAAGGAAAGTAATGCAAAAAGTGATAGTTTTATGTTGCTCTAGGCCGTGAGCTTGTTTAAGATCTTTTCGAGCCTTGTGCTTTTGTAGTTTTATGATTTTTTTTATTTTTATGTGTTTTTGATGTTTTTGAAATGCCATGAACAAGCTAAGTGGATGGATGTGTAAACAAAGTAGAAATGCATAAGTAAAGAAAATTAGTGTGCAAACTAGGCAAGTAGGTAAAATGTAAATGCATGAACAAATGCAACACAAGCAAAAATCAAAAATGCATGGCCCATGGAGGCAAGGGGTAAGTAGGTGCTTAGCACATTTTTGGCCAAGGAAAAGTCTTGGTCACATGATTACTTCCTAACTGGGCATGGATTAGGAGGTTCACAAGGCTTAGGATCCTCTAGAAAGATATTGGCTTCAACCACTCATTCAGGTGTGTTAGCCTTAGGCATTGCATTGGTTGCCATATGTGTACCACCAAGAAACTCCACATCTGACACTTGCTCCATGTGTATGTTGTGGGTAGCCAGAGGAGGGATGTTATCACTATGGATGATAACTTGACCACCTTCATATGGAAGATGGATTTCTTGATGGATGCGAGAGGAGATGGCTCATAGTTGGGCTAGCCAAGGCTTGCCTAGGATTAGGTTGAAGCTTGATATCTCCTCTATGATAGTGAAATATACGCTAGTGGGGAATTTCTCTTCTTCCACAAAGGCTAAGTTGATTGTACCCTTGATAGTGACATGTGATTCATTGAAGGATTTTAGACACATGATTTTTTTTGCCTGATTTCATCTACAAAGCCTAGCTTGTTGATGATGGAGTACAGGACTATGTTTGTTGCTGCACCATCATCAACATGCACTCTATGGATGGTGCACTGCCCAACACATATGCTAATTGACAATGGAACTATAGTGACCTCCCCTAATTTGGGATTGACCTTGACTACATCATCATGAAATGCTAGGTATGTTGAACCCAATTCCTATGGTGCAGGGGACAACATTATTGCATGGATGGTGTTTTCATCTACAGGGATGTCCTCCATAATAGGAATGGAGGCTAACATCTGGGCCAATCAGTGTTAGTGAGTAGATGAAGTCATGACTAGGTTGTACAAGCTCAATGTTAGTGTAGCTATGAAGTCCTTGTCATTGCCCATTGTGTTGGCCTTGACTTTCTCCATGCATCTTGAGAGACATATTTGTTGTGGAGGGGACTTGGGCTCGGGTTGATTGGCTTGCTTGGGGGCAAGATACCTAGTGTTTAGTTGTTTCTTGCTAGTTATGGCCTTTTCTTTGGCCATGGGGGTTACAAGGCACTCATTCATTCTCTTGCATTACCATTTAGTAGGCCTACCCAGGTTTCTAGTGGGGTCAGCCCTTGAAGGAGCAGGGACTAAGACATTGCCCACTGTTGGGCTTTGAGTAGGTGACCGGCCATCACATTGTGGAACCTTTATGACAAACAATGATTTAGGAGTTGTTGTAGGGCTAACTTGTTGTGGCACCTTGATGAAGGAAGGTTGCTTAGCATTTATTGTTGCTGCATCATGCCAATTTAACGTCTTAGAGGATGGTTGATTTGGTTGCTAGTTTAACTTCTTAGTGGATAGGTGGTTTGGTTGCTAGTTTTACATCTTAGTGGATGATTACTATGGAACCTTGACCACCAAGGATGTTGTGGGTGCTCGAGGTGGCACTTTGATAACAAATAGGGGCCTATTACTTATGGAGGTTGAGGGGATCCTTACCTTGCTAGGAGGCACATGGATCATAAAAGGTTGTTGCATAGGTTTAGACTTATCACTTACACTAATGGAATTTATGACATAGCAGGCATTGTTTACATTGGATTGGCTTATTGCGTCAAGCACTAGCTGGTTCCATTCTATCATTCTTTGCAGGTCATCCTTCAAAGCATGATTATTATCCATATTATGATTAGATAGCTGGTGGTAATGATAGTATTGGTCTAGCTTGAAGTGTTGTGGGATTGGGGGCTCATTTGGTACTACTGAGATGGGGTTCCTTAGTAGTTCATAGTACTTGTCATGTTTTTGATGGGCAATATTTGATATTTGTTTGTGTTGGATTCACCTAAATTTTAAGATTTTTTTAAGAAGTTTAGAGGGTCCCATTGGTAGTAGTGTATACTCTGAGCAATCCTTGCACTCAAAGTTGGACCTTGGGATGGCCCCTACTAATGTAGGTGAGTTGGTGCTAGAGTTGGCAATTTTGTGAGTTGAGGCCTTGGGCTACTTAGCTATTAGGCCCTAGTTGGTTGCTTTTGTGCTTGTGAAAACTATTTCCACTATTGTATTTTTCTTGTGCACATGTTGATTTTTGTAGACCACGTAGGATGGATCATTACTAGCTTGGGTTGCCTCTTCTATGTCTTTTATTCAGGCAAAGAACTGGCTAAGATACTTTGTGGCTAGGTAATACAACTTGAACTTGATGAAGTTGCTCACTGCATCCTTGAAGATAGCTAGTAGATGCATCTCTACTAGGGGTTCATGCATTTCACTCAATGGGGTGTTCTAGTGTTGGAGGAAGTTTGGCATAGGCTCTAGGGACCCCTACTTGACTTGCATGAGTTGGTTGAAAGTTTCTTTAGGCTTTAGGTTCTACATGAAGAGTGTCACAAACTAGCTTATAAGATCCTCCAAATAAGAGATTGAGGCCTTAGGTAGCATGTGATACCAGTCTAAGACCTTACCAGTGAGTGACATGGGGAACATGCACATGATGGCATGTGGCTAGGCTTGAAGGAGCAGGCACTTAGATCGAAATGTGACCAAGTGTGTGTTAGGATCTCCTTTATCATTATACTTGGTGAGTTGAGGTAGTTGGATACTATTTGGGGAAGTCAAGGGTAGGATTGTAGGACTTATGAGATCATCTTTGTAGAAGTCCACCACCTTGACAATTTCAGAGGAGGTAGCTTTGAGTTGGTTGATCTCCTTTGTCAAACTTTGGATTAGTTGGAAGGCCTGATCCAAGCTTGGGGATGTGCTAGCTGGTTGCATTAGCTAGGCTTGTGTTGGTTACATAGCATAGGGTTGAATTATTAATTGTATATTTTTCTAGTTTAACATCAAAATGAACTGTTGTTGCCAATTTAACATCATAGCAGATGGGTTTAGTTGATGTGTTGGATGAGGGATGGGCATAATGATTGAGGTGGACCACATAGGAGTGGGTTGGACAGATGTCTTGGGTGCCAATGAGATAAGTAGGACATGGGATGCCTAATCATCTAGGGATAGGAGGTGGCCCTTTCATGAGCATAGGGTTGGGAAAATGTAGTGGTCACTCGAAAGGAAGATTGAATTGGCATGGTCACCATCTCGGAGAGGATGGGTGGGCTGAACCAAGGAGGAACCATACTAGGGAGCGATTATTGGAAGATAGTGTAGAAGGGACTCTTGCATTCAAAGTAGGCCTTAAACTCATCTTCTTCCTTTTGTGAGGCTTCTTCATAGGTTGTCCTTGCATCATGCTTGTTTGGACAAATGAGTTGGGACAATAGCTAGTGGTAGGACTTTATGAGTGGGATTATGTCAAACAAGGAGGGATTGTACTCTTTTGCATCCTAGTGGACTTGTTCGTAGTCCTGTTTTTCCTCCAAATCAAGAAAATACATTGGTAATCATGCTTGGATTTTGGCACAAACAAAATTGTATTATTCATGGCTTAGCACAACATGCTTTGGATGGATCATGGTGTCAAATGTGTTAGACATCAAAGTGGAAGGTTGATCTTGATTCATGTTCATAGATCAAGTTGTGAGAGTTACTCTTTGCGAAAAAAAATGCTAACTCTAAAAACTATAGAGAAATGATTAAGTTTGCTATAGCAAAAAAATGGCTAAGTATGGAAACTACAAAAAATTGACTAAGTGTAAAACTGTAGAAAATTTGGCTAAGTATGAAACCATGAAAAAAATGCTAAGTATGGAAATGTAGAAAAAATTCTTCCTATGAAAGCCGCTAAAAGTGGCTAACTCTAGTGCTACGCTTGCTATGCTAGATCCACCTATATTCTGTACACTAAGAGCTACTTACGCTCTCCTAAGCACCCAAAATATTGGTTAAGTGCCAAATATACACTTTGGCTTTTATCCAATAGGGTTCCAAGGGAATTGATGACGGGGTCCAATCTATACTAACCAATGGTGGAGAGAGCACATAGGACAATAATTAGAAAATGTAGAAGGAAATGACAAGGCCCTCCTTCTAGCACCAAAAATTGTAATGACCGAAAACATCAATGGCTAGAACACTGAGGGGTTCATGGATGCACAACCTAACCCTACCTCTATGTGAGCGCCTTGCTAGAAAATGAAGGTGGAGTAACCTAGATGATCTAATTAGTCAAACATTGACTTTTCCAATTGCAACCAGGGTATTGAGTGCAACTAGGGATGGCATGGTTAGGCAAAATACAAATGCAAACAATGTGAAATGGTGCTAAGTGTCAAAGTGGTGTTTCATAGTGCTAAGTGTAGAGCATAGCCATGGAACGAGGGTGAGTGTAGCCAAGGGTTTTGACTGAAATGAGGGTGTCAACTTGTGGAGACTATCACCCAAGCATAGTACAACATGACAATGTGTGAAAAAGTGTGGAAAGATGCAAGAAAAGAGAGAGAGAAATGGAACACCACCCCAAATGGAAGCATAGTTAACTCCAAACAGGTCTCAAAAGGTACACAATGTATAATAGGTGTAGTGGGAATGTAGTCACAATCTTGGTAGTGTTGGGCTGTGAAGTTTGGCACTCATTGTGATGAACCATGCTTGCCAAGTTGGCCACTACAGTGTATCTTGGGGGTGTTCTGCAATGCTATAAAGGGGCTGTGATGTACTATGCTATGCAAGACTACAACAGAACCATGGTGTACCATGCAATGTAGGGCTACAATGGGGCATTGATGTACCACACTATGTAGTTATGTCTCTTTGCCAATGTGATGTGCTCTAAGTCTCATTCACCCATGGAGCTAAGTGTTAAGATTCCAAAATGCCAAATGTCAAATGAAAGTGCCAGCTACCAACCCCTAAAATGTTGGGGTGTAAGGGTATTTATAGGGCTAGGGTTAGCCTACAATGTGGATCACATGACACATGGTAGTGTGATAGGTGGAACTACAAGAAAAATTTAAAAAAATTTCTAAATCTAGAGGTGACCAAGAAAGGTTCAAAAAATTTTCTAACTCTGGTTGCTACAGTTGCTATGCTCATTCCTTACTATGCTTGCTACAATCTAGAGTGTAATTACAATTTGGGACAAATGGGGGATGCAAGAGAAATGCAAATTATTGATCTTGCTTACCGAAGGAGTGCTGGAGTTGGAATGAAGGCTTATGCTAAGCTCTAGAAGCTTTTGGAGGCAATTCTGTGTTGCTATGTTAGCTATGCTTTGGAATGTAGCCCAATAGTTAGGCAAATTTGCAAAAAAAAAAAAAGAAAAAAAATTATACTCTAGTGTTGCTATGCTTACTATGCTCATGAGATTAGCAAGAAGGTACAGGGTGTAGCATGGACACTTGGAAAAATTTGGCAACTGAAGTCCAATGCTACTACACATATGAGCATAATAGGATGACACAAGGTGTAGCATGGACACTTAGAAAAATTTAGCAATTGAAGTCTAGTGCTGCTACACTTAGTACGCTCATAAGCATAGCAAGATAGGACAAGGTGTAACATGGACAGTTAGAAAAATCTGGCAAAAATTGTAGTCCTTATTTTTGCTATGCTAGCTATGCTCAGGAGTGTAGCAAGAGGGGTAGCTTCAGAAGTTAGAAAATGTACCAAATGCCTCTTCCATGCTAACCTAGCTTGATATCTTTTGGCTTAACACCCATGCAAATTGGCCACTGAAGTGCATGCCATGATGACTATGCTCTAGAGCGTAGCAAGGAGAATGAGAGTGTAGCATAACACTTAGAAACTTCTACAACTTGTATCATCATTTTGACACTTAACCAAAATTGCAGAAAATTGGCCATTAAAGCTTACTACACTCTACTATAGTGGAGAGCATGGTCCCAGCACATAGACAAATTTGTAGAAAGTGTCATCATTCTAACACTTAGAAAAATTTTGCAAATATGCCAGTTGAAGCTGAATACACTTAACACTTAGAAAAATTTGGGCAAAGTGCCATTGTTTTAACACTTAGCTAAATTTGTAATCGAGACATTGAGACCCAAAATTTTGTGGTGTTTCAACACTTTTACATAAATGCTAATCTAATTATGATTGTCATTCACTTGTCAATAATAAATGTCTTCCTACTTAGTTATAACTATTCATAGCTATCAACAAAAACAAAAGAATTAAACTTTGGATAGAAAACAATATTAAAAGTAATACATGGATAATGTCCATATTTTCATAATGTTCTTTGTCTTTTAGTGTACAATATAATAAGGGTAACACTTAGATGTTTAGTTATTCACATTGATCTTCTCACACATTAACTTGTACTAAAAATTATTCTATTTACATGTAGCCTTAACCCATGTAAAGGAAAAAATTTTAATAGTTGTTTCCTAACTAGGTTCTAAAACAACACACTTTTTTTTTTTTGCAAATTTTTGTTGACTAAAAATAACATACTCCCTATTTTCATTTACATATTTTCACATATAGTAAGATATCAAGTTTTGGATAATAGAATATAAGAGAAAATGTACACAAACATAATGATATAAAAAAAATAAGAGATAGAGTTGGGATCACTAACACTAAACAAAGTAACAAATATGTCTTTTAGATATGATCAATTAAGATAAAGAATTAATTTGTATCGTAAAGAAATCAAAATCTCTTTTTCATTACTGGGAACAGTTTAGTGATATGATATTCTGAACTTTAAGTAGCTAGCTAATTGTCTAACAAGGATTTTTAGGAAAGAGATTGTTTGTTCGAGTCATACTTAAGGCATTGCTACATTCCATTATAGTTCTTATAAAGTATTATGTTGGCTATATGTCTTTGGGCATACCTATAATCCCAGCCCATTCTTGGCCCATTCCCTAGCACCATAAAACAAAAAGAAAAAAGAAAAAAAAACAAAGATAAAAAAATAGTCTACTAAACAATAATAGTCTAGATATCACTATCCTACATCACTATGTAGTAGGTACAGTTCATCATTCAACATATACAAAAGCTAGTAAGTCATGAACAAGTCTAACAAATTAAGTAAAAAGTATGCAAGAACCAACTTAGGTCAAATTATTTCCTAAACACATCTATTATCCCTTAACCCTTGTCATTTGGAATGATAGTTTAAATATTTATGTTATAAGTAAAACTTGCATCAAATAACATTTTCAAGCTTTGGCTAACTATTAGAAAATTATTTTCAATGATAAAAGTCCAATATTAGATAAATATTAGAGACATGCATGTGTAAAAATACATATACATGAGTATATGCATGGACATACATGCATATACACATATGTATAGACAATTATGTATAATCTATAGAAAAAATATGCATATGTCTAAATACATACATATATACATTTACAAACAGAATTTAGCTTTTAGACACATTAATAAAGGGTACTATGTTTTAGGTTGTTTAAAGAAATTTCATAAGATTTCTTATAGTTCACGACATTTTTCATTTGAAAACATAAGATTGCCTATAACAAAACAACCATAACATATGTACCTAAAAGAAGTTGCTCCTTTATCATATGGTGTTGAAGATGATAACATGTATCTGATAGAATTAAAAGTATTTCAGATTCATGATAAGAACCATAATATTATGCAATTAATCTACTTCAACTGGATAGTCTAAATTGACAATATCATTAGGCAGAAATCCTCAAATGAAAAAATAAAGTTAAATTTCTAGCAAAATGATGCATACAATCTTTTAATAAGAATTTTCCTTATTCACTAATAGTGTGATGTTCAGAAGAAATTAAATAAGAATAACAATTAAGTATACAAGAAAAGAGGGATCAACCAATTAACATAAAAAGCTTACTACTAAGAGTAGTATGTTAATACTTCACATATTTAGCAACTTCATTAATTTCACACTCGATTTCTCATTAAGGCAAGAAAAAACCAGTTGAATATACAAATTTAGTAAATTTTCTAGCAATAGGCAAATATTCTTAAAATACAATAGAAAAACCATTCAATATGAGAATATAATGATTAAAGAAGGTATCTAAGCAAAGAGATAGACATTAAAGAAAAGAAAGAAGAAAATGATCATAAAATTAGCATCCAATATTGATGAGCGATCAAGGTAACCCTACATCCAACCATAAAAATCACAAAGCATTCACGTGCGATCTAGTTGAATTTCATGGGCTCTATAGTTTCTGATACACTAGTCTTCTACAAAGTGAACCTTTCCCTAAGGTCATTTGTTGACTTCCTAATTACACTTGTGATGCACATGGTATGGCTTAGTGTAATTGAGGCATATGATTTTTATTGTTTTGTGTTTTATGTTCTTTGGTGCTTAAAGAGAGAGATGAAGTAATTTAATAACTAATTTAATTTGACTAACTAACTAATCTCTAACTAGTCCTAACATAAGCATCTGGTCCCATTTTCCATACACGTCTTGAACCCACATACCCACTACTGGGTTACCAAGCATTACGCTATTGGGTGCACCAAGCAAGAACACTTCTAGGATTACCAAGTGAATACATGTTTAGACTTGAAGTGGTCGTACTTATGTATTTAATCTACCTAGCTTATCTCACTTAATCACCTAATTAGCTTAATTATTAAAAAGCATTGAATAAATAAATAAAAACATTAAATGCAAGAATAAAACATGTAAACTATTTAGAATGTTGTAAGGTTTATTAAGAAGATTGTCTTTATTGTTCGTACATAATGGTGTGGTTCAAGTTCAACAGTGCCCGAATAAAGATCCATACACTCAATGACTCCTGTTGCCAACACTTGGGAAAATATTCTAACTTTCAAATGTAAAAACTACAAGAGTTCAGCTACTACTATGAATTGGATGCCCATAAACATGGCTGGCAGCTCATATTTATAGTTTTTGCTATAGGACCACATCAACAAGGCCCCATCAATGTAGCAAACACTATGTCGATGTGGCCCCATTGATGAGGCAACATCATGTAAATGGGGCCCCATTGACAGTGGCCTATTGACAAGGCCATGTTAATGGGGGCCCATCAATGTAATAGTTTTTCACTTGTCAAACCCCCATGACTAAATGAAAACTCATCCTTGAGTTCTTTTACAAAATTGAAAAGGTATGGAATTATTGATTGACTCTTAACAAAACAACTGACTTGATAAAACTAAGTGCTTGAGTGTATGAATCAACAAATTACAAAAATTGTGGTGTTTACAACACAAAATTTGATACCATGATGTGACTACAAAAATTTGGACAACACATCCTTTGATGGTGAGAAGACAATGGTGAAGGTTAGACAGTCCCAAGAAGTGGAGGCTCCTAAGGCTTTGAAGGACCTTCATCAACTTTAGATACATGTAGTAGCTAAGACGACTGTGGCTATCCTAGTATGGATAAAACCTTTAATGAAAGGCAAAAGGCCTTGAGTAATGCCTTCATCTTCTACCCCTTACTCTAAGGATCATTCATAGTCCACGTGGCATTACCAATGTGGGCTAGAACGGGAACATCCCACAAACAGGGCATTATCAAGAACATCTCCTTTACATTACTAAACTAGATAGTGAACTATTTATGTTTGATGTTGAACATCCTTACTACATTCTGCAGTTGCTAGTAGTCATTCATCCTCCTAGCTAGCATGCCTTGAGAACTTTAGATTTAGCATTAGCCATTAGAAGCTTGTCCTTAATGTCCTTCTAGTGCTTGAACTTGGCCTTGCATAGCAAGTACAAGCTAGCCACCTATTTCTTGAGATCTAAGCATAGCTATTCAACATGACCAGATTTATGTAATAGAGATTGGTAAGCTCCATGTACTTTGTCATCTCCTTGATTTGCAAATCCTTCATGTGGATTTTTACTTTATTGTAGGCATCTATCCCATCAAAGATGGGTTGCCAAAATTCTGTACGTTGCTAGAGTTGTTGGAAGGCTTCATTTGATTTTGCCTTTGCCAATTGGATATGCTTTTCATTTACTTCCTTTCATAGATTGACCTACTGTCTATAATGATCTTTTACTCTCTCATATTTGAGAGCTTTAGATTTTCAAGTAGCTACCTTGATTGCAATTTTCTAGCAAAGGGTGTGCACCTCCTTCATAAAGAGATTTCTATTCTCTACTACCAATCTTCTCAGTTTGATGTTTGCTCTAGCTAGTTGCTCCTACTATTGATGGATGAAATCAGTTAACTATTCCTTGTGTGTATCAACATTCCGTAGGTAATGATTTTCTACTATTAACTGGACATTCTCCTGGTAGACCTTATCCAAGGCCTTTTAAATTTTGTGCTATGTGGCCTCTACCAAGGATTCATAGAACACTACCATCTCCATTTCATGCTCAATCCCTTTGAGCTTGGTGTGAATCTATTGCATAGCTTCATCTCTTTTCTGTGTTGGATTAAGAAATGCAAGATTGGCAATATGAGCTCTTAATTTGAAAACTTTTGTATCTAAGATTTCATTCCTCTCCTTGGATGTTTCAAGTTACCCCTCTAATATGATGTTTTGCTCCTTACCTCTAGCAACTCCAACTGGGTTGTAGTGATGTTGTCCGTAAGGACAAAGACATCTAGAAGTATTTGTTAGGTTCCCACTAGTCGATCTAGTAGTTCTTCATGTTGTGCTATGTTTATTCTATCACTTTTCATTCTTGAAAAAGTCTACACATCTTTAAGTGCAGTGACATCTAGTGTAGAAGCTATAGGTGCATTGAGCATTTCGATAATTCAATCAGTGTTCACTTTTGTTGTTGTCTCCTACCCCTAGTGCTACATCACAAATACAGTTATCCCCTCACCCTTCTCTAAGCACACCAGGAAGGTCATAGCATTCTCACAAATTTCTAGGAGTGCTTGTGAATTTGTGAGAGATATTGTGATCTCTTTGGTGCTTAGATTTAACCTTATAGACAACTATGTTCTTTGGGCCAATAAAATGGATCTACCCTCATCCATTAAGCTAATCATTCAAGCCATCTCATTAAGATGACTCATAGTTGATTTGTATGTAGATGGGTCTCTACCACTCGTGCTTGCTCATTGCTCTTGTTCACTCAAGAGCCATTCTCTGTATTTGTGCAACTATCGGATGGTTGTAGCAATGTCTTGCACTCTTGTCTAAGTTGTAGGTGGAGGTGGTGGTCACTACTCCTCTTCTTGAATAGTTGTGGTAAGCATCTTATCCTTCATCATTTTCACCCAATTGGTAGTTGAAACAATTTTGATAGTGTTGTTAGTGTAATGAATTATCCCTTCCCTTCAAGAGAGTTTCCTAATTAGGCATGGAAAGGGGAGTTCCTTCCTTCCACATTTATTTTTTTAAACTACTTCTTCATTTCTAGGTAGATCAGCTATAGAAGGTTGACCAAGAATCTCCCACTTAGAGTGGCACATGCACAAGCAAAGAAGGCAGTGATTTTTCTTGGCCTCACCATGGAATTAAGGTGGAAATCTGCAATCTTGTAATGAATCCTCTTTGTTGGTGTGAGCGTGCCAAACTCCTTGCAATTGACATCAAAACACTTTTGCGCCCCTTTGTTCTTGATGCTTGGATCCACCTACATTAGGATTTTAGTAAGATTTGTCCCTATTTTAGGCAACCCAAGTGTTGTAGCAATGGCCTATGCTGAATAGGACACTAAGATGTCCTTGATTTTCACCATTAATTTGGGCTATCCATTATTCTAGAATAAAAACATCTCTCCCATGTACCACTTCCTAATGGAAGTGATGATTGGCCACATGGGAGAGGTCTTCAGTTAGTCCTACACTTCGTTTAGTGGTTTCTCTCGGAAAGGACTAAAGTTTAATTCTTGGAGCATCAATTTTTGGACCTCTCTTGACTTAATTTGATTTAGGAAAACCTCTGTTAAGGTTACCTCAAGATTTTCTAGTTGTGCTAGCACATCATCATCCCAATGGGAGTATTTTGTTGCTATTGCTGGTTCTAGAATCTATCGAATAGATTCCACTTCTATCTCTTCCCTAAGAGGACCTATGACATGGGTCGTGAGTGGCTCTTCTTAGGACTGTTCTTGGCCTCTTCCTATTTTAGGCCATTTCTCCCTTGGTTGGAATAGTCATGCTTCTTGCATGTGCTTTCCTTTTGGTTCCATCTACAATTATAACACATCCATGGATTAGTAAATATAATATGTAGCTTTAATGTTTTGAATGCCTTTCCTTGTTAGTTAGCTACACTTTGGCAAAGGTTGGACCATGCTATATTGATTATTTTATTAATTATTTATTATAAATGTCACTAGAGCTCGTTGAAAAGGTTTAACTTTTGGAATTTGGTATTTGATAGTTGTTTTTTTAGTTTAACCTTTGTGGGAGTTAGAAAAATGCAAAAGAAAATTTTGTAAAAAAAAAATGGTACATTTGTGGCCCCCATGATGAAGAGCTTACCTTCAGGAGTTGTAGGGTTGAAGAACAGAGTGATTTGGATAAGTGGTTTGAAAGTTATAGTCTCTAAAAATTTCAAAAACTCCTTTGGCATTTGTGAGAAATGCTAAAAATTTCTAAGTGGGGTCATGTCTATTTATAGTATTTTTGCCTTACGTTGATGAGGCCTCATATATAGGTCAGCTCTATTGATGGGGCCCCATATGTAGGGCCCATCAACCAAAATTTTAAAACTTCAATATCTCAAAAAATATAATGAAATTTTTAATGAAATTGGGATCTATGAAATCCCAGAAAAGTCAAGAATATGATGAAATCATTTAATAGGATCTTTGAAATATCAAAAATTAAGAAATTTGATGGAGAATGTTTTTAATGAACAAAATTTGTAAAGGAACTCATGGTGTGATGCAGAAGATGGATGTACACAAGATTTTGTTTGCAAGAATGTCTAAGGATAAGGTACTTAATGAATCCAACTAAAATATATGCAAGTGGGTCCTCCCCATAGTTGGCTCATGCCCTTTTTTACCCTTTCATAACCTCAACCTAAGGAGTCTGTGGGATGCATAGGTGACTAATGGTCAATGGAAGTTAAGGATCAAACCTTGGAAGATTCTACCTAAGAATTCAAATATGTTAAACCAAGACATGGAATCAAGAACATGGACATTGAAAGAAAGGTGAATTATGGTAAGCATAGATGGATGATAGAGAAGGTGGAATGGAATTCTAGCTAATGTCATAAGAAGTTCCTTGTGAAGTTTATGTTTAAAATGACCTAAGAAGATCCGTCCTTAGTCCAAACCAAAACCAATCTCTTTTAGTGACTTCACATCACCACTCTAAGATCGATCCATGCCCTCAAGACACAAGAGTGCATTGAAACAACCACCATTTGATAAAGAGAATAAAAGAGAAGTAGGAAGCAAGATAGGGCCTTAGTTAGAGGGGACCTTCAGGCATGGATAACATGTCTTTTTAGTCCCATAATAAGTGCTTGTGGCCTGTTTATTCATCTAAGGGATGTGCTTTGAATTTCCATCTTATTTTCTTTTATTTTTTTTGGATGGGAACCACAAAATGTAAAGACTTTATTTGACTTCCTTTTATTCGAACATGGAATGGTAAGAAGCCAATGAAAAACACTCAAGCACCCAAGTAAGTAGAAGAGTACAAAGATTACTGAGTCCCCTTGAAGTCACACCCTATTCAAACCTTTGAATCCTTCCCAATTCCGAAAACTACCAAGGTCATGAATTTATGAAAAGTTAATTTAATGAAAGGGACCTGAAAATTCCAAAATAAGGAAAATCATAGAGTTTATGGATGGGTGGATGTCATGGACTCACTGCTTGTTCCATGAAAAAGAAACCATGAATAATTCATCAGTACAAAAATTCAAAAATAGAAACTAGACATTAGCAAATAAAACATAAAGCATAAACCACCATTAGTAACTACGACAACACCATTGTGTCTTATTGGCACAAAGCATGTTTATTAGCAAAAATTTGAAAATCACATTCAAACAAACAAAGTAAAATATATAAGAAGATGTAAAATATTCAAGAAAGATTTAAATGTACTAATGATGGTGTAAAACAAAAATGGTGTAAAATAGGAAAAATATTTAAAATCAAAAAATTGTAAAATAAATAACTATAAAAATAAAAATGTGTAAAAAAAACTGAGGAGCCATATGGATGATTAGCATGGATGTCCATCTCCCCCATGAATGAGTTAGAAGGAGGAGATTTGAAAAATTAAACATGGGTGTCCATCTATTGAGTTATTTGTTGTACTAGCTTGCTTGGGCTTGTAGAAAGGCTTTATTTATTGGATGTTGACCAAGTGCCTTTTATTTGGGCTCTCAAGCTTGTATATGGTCATGGCCCCAGAAGGAAAGGTTTCTGCAATTATATAAGGTCCTTCCCACAATGTTTGAACCTTATTTTGCTATGGTACATGTGTGGGGTTCTAGTAGAGAACCTTATCTCCTAGTTGGAATTTTACTTTCCATATTCTCAGGTTATGTCATTTCTTGTTAAATTCCTTGTGCACTTTATTCAAAGATAGGATCACTAATCAATGTTCATGTAGCAAATTAAGGTTGATCAATCTTTCTTTTTGTGCTAGACTTAGGTTAAGAGTGTACGAAGCTTGAATTGGATTGGAAGTGTTGGAAGCTTTCCATACAATAACTCATAGGGAGAGTAGCCAATAGAGAGTTCCCATGTTGAGCTATAGGCCCATAGGGCATCATTGAGTTTTGTGTTCAAATCTCTCCTATATTTGCTTATGGTCCTTGTTACAATCTTTGTAATCTCCCTGTTAGTTACCTCTGGTTGATTATTGGCTTGGGGATGATAGGATGTTATTAATTTATGTTTAACCCCCTAGAATTGCATAAGTTTTCAAAAATTTTCACTTGTAAAATGATTTTCATTATTATAATTAGTGGACATGGCACCCCAAACCTATTTACAAATTTTTTTTGTACAAATCAAGCAATAGTGGATGAGGTACAATCAATGACAGTTGTTGCTTGTACCCATTTAGTGTAGTAGTCAACTGCTACAATGATGTATGCCTTTCGGTCGAACATGGGTGTGATGGGATTCATGAAGTTTATGTTCCATATCTCAAAGGGCTCTAGTGGTTGAATCGACTATTTAGAACCCTCCTTTCATGTAGTCATTCCATCATCTCTTTGTCAACATTCACAAGATTGAACAAACTCATGGGCGTCCTTGAAGATTGTAGGCCAGTAGTATACTACCATCAAGATATTCATGGCCATGCATCTCCTAGCATAATGACCTTCATAGGGATCTTCATGATCATCTTAGAAAATGCATAGTTGATCTATATCAGGGACATACTAACAAACTAGGCCATCATTGCACACCTTGTAAAGGTGTCCATTGATTTCCATGAAGTACTTTGCTTGATGAAGAAACTATTGTTTCTTCCTAAAGTCTAGATCTTTTGGCATCTCTTGAGTGAGAAGGTGAGGATTCCATTGTAACATGTTGTTTTAATGGGAACTTGGTAATTTATTTGTCTTGTGAAGAGGACTTTGTCTGGAAATTGATCAAAGAGCTAGCTCTCCTCTTTATTATCCTATCTTAATCAAGAGAGGTGTTCAACAATAACATTCTTAGTCCCTTTTCAATCTACCATTGTAAGATTGAATTTCTATAATATCATGGAGCCACCATATGAATTTTGTGTCCTAGTACTATGCCCTCCTAGACCATTATATGGCTTTTCTATGAATTGATCCTAAGGTTTATTTCAACACATCTTTTTAGTACTTGCTCAAGGTAGTCCAAGGCTTACTCAAATGTAGTCCCATAGGTAGAGAAGTCATCCATAAATACTTCTATCCAAAAAATGCTAAGGACTAGGCATTGAAATGTTACAAGGGTATTGCATAGATCAAATGACATCTTACAATATGTAAAAGTCCCCCAAGGACTTGTGAATGTTGTCTTGACCTAATCCTCTAGTACAATTTGGATTTGGTTATAGCCACTATAACCATCTAAGAAGGTATAATAGCAATGCCTAGAGATAGTGTCCAACACTTGGTCCACAAATGACAATGGAAAATGATCTTTAAATGTTGCCATGTTTGATAGCCTAAAATCAATGTAGACCTACCACTTAAATATCTTTCTTTGGTACAATTATGAGTGGGCTAACCCACTCACTGTCTGCAATGGAATAGATGAACCTCATCTTGAGGAGTTTTTCTATTTCTTCCTTGATGATCTACTTTAATTTTGGCTTTAGTCATCTTTGTGACTACCTTCTTGTCTTCATGGTTGGATCGGTATAGATACGATGTTGGCATATCCTTGGATCAATTCTAGTCAATTTAGGATATGACAAAGCAAAGGCTATTGGCCACTTATTAACCACCTTTAATAACTTTACTTTTTGTTCAGGAGAAAGCTTGACATTAATTATGATAAACTTTCCATTGTTTAAAAATGCATACTCCATGTTGGCTGGTAAATTTTTTAACTCGAGGGGCTCTTGCTTAAAGTTATTAGGGATTTCTAACTCTCTCCAATAGGTATCATCATCTTCATCATCAGAGAGTTGGTGATGAGCTTGCTCAAGTTCATCCATGCCCTTGACATAAGCACATGTTAGGCTCTTAGCTAGTTCCATGCATAATGTGCTACTATTAGAGTCAGTTGACAGCAACTAGGTGCCCTCCTATTTTGTGGTTGCTATGTACAAACACCTTTAAATATCTATTTCTTGTGCACACTAATTATATGCTTTGATGAATGTACTCTTAATGCACTAGAGTTTTAGCATGCAATTGCACTTGTTATCACTGTATGTGATGCATAGAACATGCTTCTTCTCTAGCCTTCCAAATTCTTTTTCCTTGGAGATTTCCAAGAAAAGGTCCTATATGCCCATTTGCACATCAACCATGCTTAACCATGCCTTCCCTATAAAGATGGGGAAGTTACCTTTGTAGTTTTTAACCTTGATTACTAGAAAATTGATAGGGTAGGACCACCCAAAACTATGGTCACAATGTCCTCCACTAACCCCAAAGGGATAGTGATTTACTAGTCTACCAATTCTAAATAGATGTCACTTTTCTTGAGAGGTGGTAGTTTCCAAGCTTTGTGCATGTCATGGAAGATGAGATTGACACTAGAAGCAAAGTCAAGAAAATCCTTGCATGGCTCATGTCCAATGATCTACAAGTAAATAAGAGGACTTCCTTCATTATATCTCTTCATGGGAAGGTTGCCAGCCTTGATTTAATTAGAAACAACATAAGCTAGCATCATAGTACAGATCTGAGGAAGTGTTTGATTTGAAGTGATCTTGAATGTGTTTGATGTAGAGGATGGGGGTGTTGGAGATGTAGGGAAACCAATTGCATTAGGTTATAAGGATTTGGGAGGACTCTTAGGTTGGCAAAATGATCATTTCCTAGATCAATTGTCTGAACCACTCAACCAGAAGGCTAGTTATAAATTCACAAATCTTGTAGCATTTTGTTGTTATGGCTATGGGGGAATTTCACCTTGCATGGACAAAGTAGGAGGTAACTAGGTAGAGGGTAGAGGGATGTGTGTAGATAGATGTAGAGGCTGGTATGGGTATGGATGCTCCCCTCAAGTAGATGGTAAATGTTTGATGGTACTCTAGAGGGTAATAGTGATGCTAGAATGAGGCGTGGCTTGTAGAGCTTCATGGAGAAATGGG
>MNCI01004678.1:3106-43261 GCA_015680685.1 Gnetum montanum
TGGTTGTCCAATGAATTTTCTTTTCTCACTAGAGGTTTGGATATAGAGTCCAATGTTTGGGGGTGATATCAAGATTGCTCCAAAGAAGAAGAAAAAGGAGAAGAGCCACCAACCTATGAAGAGTCATCATGGGGATGGGGAGAAGCTTTTGTCTCCTGAGAGGAAAATGAAGGACCTAATGGAGAAGAATAGAAGAGCTCACCCAAAAAGGAAAATGAGAAAAGTGCCAAAGAGAAAGAACTTGTAGATCAAGGTGAGAGCTCTACCAAGCCTGGGAGCAACAGGACCGCTTTCATCACATCAGAGATTTCCTATGAAACAATTAGAGAGATGAGGATTCCCACTAGGGTAACCCTCACAATTCAGTTTCCATCCTAAGAATAGTCCATGAAGGACTTGATAATGTATAGTTTGTTATTTACAGTTTGATTTTGCTTAGGAATGAGGTTTTTGTCCCATCACACCTTATGTGGAGTGGGAATTTTCCTCAAAAAAGATTTCTATTCAGCTATAAAAATTTAGTGAAAATTTCAGCATGTTTTAGTCTTGAAATGAGGGGGCAGAAATGTTGGCACATTTGGCCATTCCATGGAATAGTTGGAATATTATATTTAAAATTGGCACAATCCCTAGTTGTAAATTTGCAGCTTTAGTATTGTGAGTTGATGGGTATTTTTGGAGAAACATCCACTGGTAAATAATTTTGATGTTGAGGCCTTCTTGGAAAGCAAGATTAAAATGCCTTTATTGAAGATTGGAATAACAAACAAAGGATGAGATTATTTACCGTAAAAAGCATACTCCTTGCTAATGTTGGATAATGGATTATTAAGGTCCACTTAAGAGTCAGAAGCATGCGGAAGATCTAATGAATGGATTACCAACAGGTTTTGAATTTCATTTGGTAAATTTAATTAACAAAGGATGAGAAGGTTTTTGTTGCAGATGAACCCGAATAACGTTGCAGAAATACAGAAAATTTAAAACACAGAATTGAATGCCATGGTTTTAAGCTTTTGGGAATCACCAGTGAATACGTTGTTTGGTACCTACTCGGAATCGCGCCTGCACATCGGCTAAATTTGCGTCACCAAACGCAGCCACAGCTGGCCCGTCGGAGACTGAGAATAGCAAGCCCGAGTTCATGCAGTGCGTGGAGGCCCTTTTCCACAACTGCGCTGTATTAAGAGGGTTTTTGTTATTTTCAGCAATAATCACGTACGATTGTGCAGGAAGAACTCAGGCCAGTCAAGGGCAAAGCGCAGCGTGCTCATTTTTTATTTTAGTAGTGACACCTTTGGCTTGTTCAAAATCATTTGGAAAATGAATTTAAGAAGAACAGGTGCCTGTTTCTCGCGATAAACAAGTTTGGGTTTCCGTTTGTAACAGTGGCTAATGCCTCAAAATCCCTGGTGGACGTTGCTTGAAGGATCTGTATTAAATGTTGAAAGAAAACTTGATAAGCCAGAAATTTTACCAGTTGCCACAGATGGACGAGTTGCCACAGATGGACGCTATGTACAGAAGGCAGTGAAAATATACTTTTTGGGGGGGGGGGAAAGAGAAGGACTTCTTTTTTGGGGGGGGGGAGAGAGAGAGAGAGAGAGAGAGATCTCATACATCACACTTTTGGAGATCATACTTTGGAAAGCTATTAGCTAGCACTTAGGCTCTCACTTGAAGACACACTTTGGGTCTTGAGAAGAGCATTTGTAAAGAAGATTTGTAAAGATGATTGCTTGTAAGATGGCTTGCTAAAGGAAAGATTTCAGCCTCTTTGTCATAGTCCTGTGAGTTATGTTTTATTTTTTTTTGTTTAAAATTTTTAGCTAGTGGTTTAGATAGTATCATCCGTGGCAAGTAATTTTTGGATTTTTAGATTGCTCTTATTGTTCTTGTTGCCCAATAGAAATTTCTATTAAAATTTTGCCATAGAAGCACTTGTGTTTAAAGGCCTTAAGAGAATTTTAGTAGTAAATTGTTATTGTACAATGTCTAGGAACTGCTATTGGGATTATTGTAAGAGAGCCTTTGCTTGTAGTCATGCCGTTGCACAATTCAGTAGTCGAGAGGGTTCAGAAAATATTTGGTATTTTGATGGGACCAGAATAGCTTCTTTTTATCTTTAAAGTGAATTTCCATGGTATTTCAATCAAAAATTGTCAAGTCTTTCAAAGGTTCTATTTGAATGCAATCGTTGACATCTATTATCTAGTCAAAATGGAGTCTCGTACGTGGTAATTTACACAGCAATTTTTGGTAGCATAGTAGGATTGTCTTGAAGAAATTGCTTATTTGAGCCTTGGAAGTTTGAACAATTCATAGATATTGAATTTGGAATAGCTTTGTTGTGAAGTGTTTACTCATGTCACTTTACCTTGTTTAAATATTTGAGGTCTACACAAATCTGCTTTCTTTTCTTTTCTGTTTATTTCCATCGAATCTTGCTCTATTTCTAGTTTTCTTGTGGAACTATCTCTTTCTCTGGGGAAAATTAGGAGTAGATTTGTGGAGTTGTGCTCAAATGTTTTTACAAAATTTTATTTGTTACAAGTAGGTATTATAAGCCGCATAGACTAGGCAGTCGAACAAAATAGGAAACTTTCAACAACTCACACTACTTGGCAAAGTTGGCTGAATCTCTTTAAAGTAAGTCATTTGTAGTTTACACACAACGCAATCGTTACATTTCACACAACCACACACCACAACAGAATAGACACATACTCAAATTAACTACTGAGTTTATTTGGAGGTATCTGGGCCTTGGTGTTGCCAGAGACCAGCAAGCACCTAAATCTTGTTTGAGGACACTCGTTGGCGGTCACGTTCCAAACGGTCGCCAACAATAACTAATCTAGATAACTAGCACCATCCTCAGCAATGGTGCCAATGATGAGTGGTCAGGTACCCCTACACTCAACCATACGAATACAAGAGTGTATGCACGATTTGGTCAAACTTCGCAAATGGACTAGTTGTGGCACCTAGATAGTTATCCTTAGGTCGCAGTTCGCTGTCTTCCCACCTAGACTAGTGTTATATTTGTCACGTATGGTTTAGCCCAGGATGAGGTGTATGATGTGTTCCTAATTCTAACACTACTCCTGAAGGTAGTGGAAAATAATATTAACTAAGCTAAACTAGGAGGAAAAGGGTAAGAAAATATAATCTAGCCTAAGTGCGATGAGCAACCGATTCCTTGATCAACCATACACATCTTGGACCTTGTGCATGACTACCACTAGGACTACCAAGCGTAGATCCTAGGTATGCCACTAGGATTACCAAGCACAGATCCTAGATATGCCACTGCGTTACCAAGCGTAGATCCTAGCTATGCCACTGGGCTACCAAGCAGTCACACTTAAATGCTCGTAATCAAGTCGTACTCGTTCCGCATTCTAGGAGTTTAAGGGTGAGAGAGAAAATAGTAAATAACATTAAATAAATAACAATAAATAAGGTAAGTGAATGCTGCAATGATGAAGTAATCTTGATCTTTATTGTCGGTCATGTGTGTGTCCAAGTACGGCACACTCGAATAAAGACACTGTACAATTACATTCACCACACTGCAGGCAGACATGGGAAAAAATCTAACTCTGGAGGGATCAAACTGCTAGAGCTTCGCTACTTCTAACTGGGATTAGAAACAAGGGAGAGCCGCCTCTTATTTATAGATATGGTAGTGGATTGTGATATCGCGTACGCAATATCGCAGGGGAAGATGCGATATCGCGGGGGATGCGATATCACGGCAGACGCGATATCGTGTACGCGATATCGCGGCCTATGCGAAACGCGTCTCATCAACTGCTAATTTTGGCTTTCTAATATTTTAAATTAATATGGATTCTAATAGAAGTGGCAGAAGAGGCATGTGATGCAGATGATTGATGTGATGGAATTCATGTGGAAGGTGGCCTTTGTCCTCTATCTTTTATCTTCCACAAATGTAGATGCCATAACATGATTTCTGATGGCAAAGCTTCTATGTTCAATGTCTTGCTCCTGCTTCCCATGGAAGATATGACCTTTATGCATCCATCCCATTATCCTAGAATGGTCTTGTACATTCCAAACATTAACAAATTTGCAAGTGATGCATTGTTGCCATAAGGTGTGTCTAAAAGAAATTTAAAGACTGTTTACTAGAGGTTGTATCCCATTATTATTAGCTTGATATATTTGAATAGGAACAAGGCAAACAAGCTACCTCATCCACTCTCCATGACCTTCTTGCACTATTAGAGATCAACCTAGGAGAACCTCACACAGCAAAAGCTTGTCGCTACCTTTGGTGTAGATTCCTTTCATGCTCTTGGAGGCAAAGTAGATGCCTGAACCAAACATATTCTTGCGCTATTAAACAAGCCCATGGAACTAGAGCAAGATAAACATATAATGGTGGATCCGAAGTCTATAGCACCACATAGAAACAACAACTCAGCAACATGGGTTCCCTCCAAGTGGAAACTAGAACACCAACTAAAATTACAACAACTATGGCAGCCATTCTCTAGAGCAACTGCCCATTGCCAATACTAGCAAAGTGCAGGAGTGATGAATTGTAAAATCTACTGTTCATCTAGTGTGGCCTCCAAGTTATATGTTCTATGGAACATTGGCTATAATAGTAGCAATAGTTGATCAAAGGCTTATTCTTCTGGTCTCCATAACTCATCTCATGATTTTCACATTGTTGTGATTTCTACAGAAGATGGTGATAGCATATAAAGTAAAATTGAGATAGAATTATGAGGTAAAGGTGAATGTAATAGTCGCATTCCAATCATGGTAAACAGATTTTTACTACCTATGGTTTGGCAAGGAAACAAAGGTGAAAACATGGCTACCATAATGGTACATGACAGTTTTGAAATGAAAAACTGTTGCAATGGGATGGATAATGGATGGCTTCCTACTTTTAATTTGATGTGAAAATGCCAATTGTTATTTAATATTTCATGTTGCAATATGGTGAGCTAAAGGATACCAATGGTGCTTTAATAATATATATATATATTATGTCTCTATATAATTTACATCTATGATTATATATAATGTTTACATAATATATATAATTAATAATAATAATATATTATTAAAATAAACTAATTAAACTAATAATAATAAACTAATACTCACTACTAAACTAAAATATAATAAATATTAATTTAACACTAATTAATAATATAAAATCAATTAAAATGCATGCTTTTGACAAAAATACTTATTAAAAACTGAACCAATTTTGGGGTTTAACAAGCACAATTCTACCAATCTACTTCTAATTTTTCCAAAAGAGAAAATTCCATAAGAAAACTAGAAATAGAGTGAGATTTAATGGACTTAGAAAGAGAAAGAAAATAAAGAAGATTTGTGTGAAATCTCAAATGTTTAAGAAAGATAAATTGACACGAGGAAACACTTTGTAATAAAGCTATTTCAATTCAATCTAACTATGAATTATCCAAATCCTTTGAGTTCAATAAGCAATTTTGTAAAGACAATCTTATTACACTACCAAAAATGTTGTGTAAACGATAAAGTACGAGTCTCTAGTTTGGCTTGTTAATAGTTATCAAGAATTGCATTCAATAGAGCTTTCAAAAATTTGACAATTTTAGGATTGAAATACTAAGGGAATACACTTTAAAACAATGAAGCTATTTTAGTCATCTCAAAATACCAAATATTTTCCTAGATCCTATGCTCAAAATAGGTAATTTTATTAAGAAATTACATTAAATTTCTCTAAAGGCTTTTCAAAAACATAAGCTCTTTTATGGAAAATCTTAATAGAAGTCTAATATTGTGCAAAAATAGAGTTATAAAAGCAACCTAGAAAAAATTCCAAAATTAAATGCCAAACATGATACTAACTAAATCATTAGCTAAGTAAAGTAAAATAAAATGGGAAGAAATGAACTCATAGGATTTAAACAAAGAAGTTGAATTGATGTCTTTGGCAAGTCATCTTATAAAAAATCTTCAATTTTATTTTTTTCAAAATACTCCTCTCTTGAATTCTATCTTAGAAGCCCCTTTTATAGTGACTTTAGGGTAGTTACAATCATCATGAAAAGTTGAGGTGGGCCACAAATATCTAGGGAATTAATTTATAACCACCTTAGGAAGTTATAACTTCCATAGAAGTTATGATAAATTTGAGAAATATATGCCATGGTTGGCAAGTGTCTTCTTGGTAATGGAAAGCTAAAATTTATCTCAGAGTTTTTATTGTAACCATCATAGGAAGTTATAGCTTTCATAAGAACAAAAGGAATCATAGCCAAATGTCTTCTTCATATAGTGTGTTATACAAATATCTTGTAAACCTCTTTTCTTCATGAATAAAAATACTCCATTTTAAAAGTGAATGTTAAAGTAAAATAATAGGTTTAATAAATTTTAGCAAAATTAACAATGTTGTAGCCATGTTAATGATAAAAAAAATACCAATAATTGGATAGGCCATGATACTGATGTTTTGTTGAGTTGGTTCAAAGGCAATTATGGTGGTCCCTATGAGTATGTCTAATGTTCGTCAATGAGCTTGAAGTTGCAGCCAATTTGGGCTTTATTTGAATGTTCGTACCAAGTCTCAAGGTTGTCTTGTGGCATCCATGAATGGATGAAATGTAGTAGAATGATCCAGACCAAGGAGTTGAAATGATCCACATGATGCATTCCACCAAATGGAACAAAGGGAGTTACTATTGACATTAGAGTAACATAGCCTGATAGAACTTCTTGAAAACTTGGTGGCATTACAGTACCCCATTTGGAATATTTAGAGATGCAATTTTGGAAATTGGCCATAACCCTTTTGTCAAGGTCGTTGCAGTAAATTCAATGTTAAGATTGATCTTTAAATTCCTTTGATTATATTTTGACAAATTCAAATCATTTACCATTCTTTCCATCTTTGATGTACATTGAGTCCCAAATTGGTATCTCAACTATATCAATGCACTTTTTCATAATCCTCCATTAAAGTTTTATCAAACAAGAGTCTCATTGTGCCTATAGAACTCAACAAAAAGGTCTTTGTCATTGATGCATTCAAATTTATTAAAATTCCCAAGTCTCTCTTCAATATCCTCATAAGATAATTTCTCATTGCTAACCCCTATCATTAGATTGTCATAAAAGGTAGCCAATAGTTCAACACTTGTCCTTCCAATCTATCACCATCACATATTTCTTCTTTAATGCAAGAAAAATTTATTGCACATGGCCCAGTGACAAGCCCATAAACATCTATCTTCTTTGATGATCTTCCATTTAATAAATATTTAAGAGCAATATGACCCATGATTCCACCAATTTGAGTTGTAATATGTGTCTTCCTACTACCATTAATTTTGCTAATATGAAATCACCTAGCATTGCTTAAAATTCTTCATCTAGTAAAATATTAGCAATGTTTAAATTACAGTGAATATCAATTACATAATTAGCATTATAACTTTTTAAAGCCTACTAATTGTAATGGAAGAAATGTGCCAACATTCTTTCCCTCATTAAAATGCTTAAATAGATTTATGCAAGTCCTATCATGTCCCTATTCCCAAAAGATGCTATTGCATGACAAAGATGGTGCCTCTTCATAACAAGTGTTATTGTTATCGTAACAAAATCTGAAAGGGTAGTTGTAATTGAGACCCAAAAGGGTGTATTGTAAAACAAACGTGTCTCTTGAGATGACCTTTGGGGTTTGACCTAAGGCATTTATACCCAGGCTTAGACTTCATGCTAGCATGGAGTGGTAGAGCTAGTACAAGAAAGTCACAGGAGTTGGGTGAAGTGGGATAGGAAGTGGATTGGCCATCCCTTCTGGCTAGTTTATAGGCCTAACCGTGGTGGTAGTGCTAGATTACCTCTAAGGGATAGATGCCAAAGGAAGAAAACCCCAAGAAACACTCTTAGAGCACAATCCAAATATGCTATTCCATATCAATAAAGTATTCTTTTCTTTCTCTTCATACATTTTTCCTATTATTTCCTTTATATATAATGTCGAATAACACATATATTTCGCATTTGGTATATTTTCTTTATATGCATAATGTCTAATATATCATATATTTGATGTTTGTCATGACATCCAAGGATAGGATGTCACAATTGGTATCAAAGCAAACCATGACCCAAGGGCCATGCAAAACCATGGGCTGACTACAACATGAACCTGCTGGTGAACCTTGAAGCCACAACATAGGGAAAGCCATTGATCATCATCAGATGCACCATAGGTTTGTGATGTAAGAAGATACCTTTCCATTTATTTCACAAATAATGGATCAAGCATCTAGATCCTAACAACCAACAAAATTCTTTCATGGGTGTCATTAATTGACAAAGATCGGATCAAGTCTCATCAAGATTCATCAATTACAAGAGATGTTGGTAAGACAATGATACACTAGTGTAGGTAACTCTTACCCATCTTAATACTATAATTATTAATTAATTAGGATCATTGTTAAATATCTTTCAAGAAAGTTACTAACCATGACTTGAATTAATCTTGTTTTGTTGAAATTCACTATCCTAGTAATCTAGAAGATTTCAAGTTATGATATGTTAGCATAGAAATGTCAGTTCACCAAAATAAGCTAGTTTGGTCCTCTTAAATCCTAAAAAATCAAATTCATTTTTAAGCCTAACACTATATCCAACACGTGGTACTTGTCAAGACGATTTCAATGATACAAATTTCGTTTCGATCGTACTTATGGTTTGAGAAATATTGATGTTTAAAGTTTCTCATTATATGTGCATTAAAATAATATTAAATTATTAAAATTATTAATTTATTATTTTTAAAAAATTTCAAAATTTTATTGTCAAAAACTAACTTGGAATTGCCATTTATTTACATCAAACCTATGTCCTATCATTGGCCAAACCATCATGTCAACCGCTGAGGCAAGATGGATTAAAATAATAATAAAAAGTTTAAAAAAACTTTTAAAGTAGGAGGATATGGGTTCAAACCCCAACTTCCCCACTTTAAAATATATATATATAAAATAAAAAAATAAAATAAAAAAAATTTCAAGCTCCATCAGCCTGCAAGGGCCACACAAGCCTAGCAAGAGTTGCATAGGCCCTGTAGGCCATGTCAGCCTTGCAAGGGCTACATTGGCCCTAACATGGGCTAGGTTCAAGGACCAACAAATAAGGATGGCCATGTGTGCTACCTTGCCACAAGCCATGTTGCTCCTAGTTGCCCTTCACACATCTCTCCGCCACCCAATTGCATCACGCAGTACCCTCCTAACTTTGCCTACTGCTATCATTTAGTCCACCATCATGTCTCTTTGCTGCATGCCATGTCCTCTAGTGTCAACTTTCTATGGCACTGTTGGACACCGACAACATCGTGGATCATTGGTTCCCATGCCATGGATCATCACCTCCCATATCGTCAATCATAGCCTTCCATGTCATGGATCATTGCCTCCCATGCCACTGATCATCACCTCTTGCACTACTGATCATCGTCTCCCCTATTGCTGATCATCACCTCCCCCTCTAGCACCAGAAAAACCCTCATCACCAATGTAGGCCTTGTTGATGGAATGCACTAGCCTTATTTAGGGTAGTGTAGGCTATGAGGAGGGCCATGTGAACCATGAGGAAGGCTACATAGGCCCCAAGAAAGGTTGCATGAGCCTAGAAAGGGGCTACATAGGCCTTGAAATGGGGCCATGTGAGCCCTAAGAAGGGTCGCATAGGCCTTGAGAGGTTCATGTGGGCCCACATAAGGATCAAGCCAACTCGCATAGGCCATGCTGACCTTATGCAAGTTGAGCTATGTATCTCTTTTTTTTCTCCCCCACCTCCATAGGCCATGGCAGCGAACTCGGTGCCATGTGTAACCCAAAAAAAAAAAAAAAAGACGTCGCACCATCACACCCATGATCAAAAATGAAATACCACTGCCATCTCTAGACATGCTTAGCCTAGCTTCCAACATTGCCCAATAGCCACCCAAGCCACCATTAGTGCACTACCATGGCCGTTGTTGCCATTAGCATGAAATGACAAATTCTCTATCATTTGATGGAAAATTTTGAATTGTCCATCAATTGATGGAAAATTCAAATTTCTATTGCTAGACCATTAATTTAAATTAGAAATGTGCAAAAATAATTTTTAAATTTGAAATTGGCACACTGGTAACCATAAGAATGAAAATTTCATAATTAAGCACACTCATTCTAAAGTAGAACTGGGATGGGTGACCTCTCGGAAAGTCTTGTTATTCACGCCAAAGGTCCTAGACTCCAAAAGCCATAACTTTTGATTTCAAAAGCCTTTTTTGGCAAACGCAGAGTTGTTTCCTATAGTTTTCAACCTTACAAACATAATGATGAAGTTAGATCCATCCCAAGGAACCCTAAAAATTATTTTTTACTCCTTGCTAAACATAGTGCCTCAAGATCCTCAAAAGTTTAATTTTCACACAACTTAAGCATACGATGTCCATTTTCAACATATGAATAGTCATTTCTAACATTCTCATCATTTTGAACTTAATGGTGAGGTTAGATTTTATCATCTAGGCACCTAATAATTTGTTCATATCATAAATTATGCCTAATGAATTTAACTTTTTTTGGCACCTCAAGATCACTATGGCATGTTGATGAGTTGCAATATCGTGTACGTGATATCACATATGCGATATCACGTCCCATCTCATTTTCTATAAATAAGAGACGACTTCCCTTTTTTTAGGTAGTAAGACTTAGACCCTTAGCTAAACTCTTGTAGTTTTACCATTCCAGAGTTAGAATAATTCCTATGTGCCCGCAGTAGAAGTCCTAAAGTGAACGGATCTTTATTCGAGCAAATTGTACCTGAGCATACATTTGTGTATGGTAATAAAGAATAACTTTATGATAAACCTTACAGCATACAAATTAAGCTAAATAGTAATTAATTATTGTTGAATGTTTAAATGCTTTCCTAGTTAATTAATCTCTCTCTCAACCCTTGACTCTTCTAGTTAAGTACACTCAGTACGACCGCTTCGAGCATGTGTGTAGCACTTGGTAACCCAGTAACGATTAGTGTTTGGTAATCCCAGTAGCATTGCATTAGTTCAAGATGTGTGCAGCAAGTGGGAACAGATACTGGTGTTAGGAACAGTTAGAACTTAATTAGTGAATAGTTAATGAAATTTAGTCATTTAGTTCTCTCTACCTTCCCCTATTAGCATAAGACATTAAAAAGATAAAAGTTATAAAAATCATATACCTCAAGCTTACTTAACCATACAACCGTGACAATAGAAGTAAGTTTGGGAAGACAGTGATTGATTAAGCTTGAGTGTTCCATTAAGGCACGTAAGCACTTAGTCCTTGGAGTTTAACTGGATCGCGTGTGAAACGCTCGTATTCATATGGTTGAGTGTAGGGGTACCTCGCCACTCATCATTGGTGCCATTGTCAGGGACTTAGTTGTTTGTGTGCTACGTAAAACATAGGAAATTATCCATATTGTTGGGACGCTAGAACGAACCCTTAGGGTTAATCAAGAAAAGATAAGACAACAGTAAATTGCACATTGAACAAGATGAAAATGTCTTCTTCTTTGCACAAGAGCATTTCACTGCCTAGGACTAACACAAGAGACAGTTGGCGACAGCACAAACGTAACCAAGATCCGCTAGTTCCTCAACAATTTCATGTGGTATATACTCCTCACGATGAGCATTTTCCTAACTTTACCTTTATTCTCCATCAAGATGAACAACTGCATTGGAGAGACTTGGAAGGTAACATAGTGTTGCCTCTAAACCGATCTATCCCCAACATGCTCCTTCGTGCTCTCTCACGACTAGGCATGTCATTTTTGTATGCAAAATATGTTGCATGTGATCATGACATAAGGGACTACCATCCCATAGAAGCGCAACATCAAAGGGACTTGCAACAGGAGAGATATCATACATTATTGAAGGGTAAATGGCCCCATAATGCTCCACATGTCTTGAGTGAAATTGAGGGTGGTGAACCTGCTTCAATAGGTTCCCCACCAAACGATGTTCCTCCTTCTAACAATGGTCAAGAGGTGGTGTATTAGAACCTACACTCCACGATTCACAACCCTGGTTCTGATACCCATGAACACGAAGTGTTCAAGGAAGGAAGACAACCACATGATAAGGGTGAATGTTTTGATTGTGATCACGATTGTGGCCGAGACCATAGAAGAGAAGGTAGAAAACACCATCATGGAGATGGTTCTCCTTCTTCTTCACCTCCATCACCACATTCATCCTATCCTTCAGTATCTGGCTATAGTCATAAGGAACCCAACCGTGAGGATAAAGGTAAACAGAGTGAAAAACATCGATGAAACAGTTGAGAACGAGGATGAGGGCACTCTAAGGAATTAAGGCATGGAAGAAGGGAGAGTAGGGAACTGCGTAGACATCACAAAAACTATGAACGAGATGACTATGAAGAATCCTACTTGCAACTACAAGAATGTTAGATATCACAGAGGCTGTGAGAATCCCCACAAGGCATCAAAAAGATAGTAGGATCAAGAGGTTAGACATGAATAACATCCCATAGTTTGAGGGGGGATACAATGTTGATCCTCAAAATCATTTATAAGCATTCCATGATGCATGTGCCTTGCAGAACATAGAAAATGCATGGAAAAAACTAAAGTTATTCCCAAGGACACTAGTGAAAGAAGCTAAAAGCTAGTATTGGTCCTTAGAACCGGAATCCATTCAGAGGTGGAGTATGATGTTAGAACTGTTTAATGATAAGTACCAAACGTACTCCCGAGTGTCTAACCTATGAAAGAAAATCCAAGGATGGAAGCAAGGAAATCATGAATCCTTGGATGCTTCCATGGGCCGCTATTATGCATTGTTACATCATTTCCTTGGCCATGGTTATTCGCAGTGGGATCAACTACGCCATCTCATAGATGGACGTAGGCATGAAACAAGGAGAACCTTCGGAACGTATGCCCAAGGGATATTATCAGAGCTTAGGTCTCATTAGGTTCATAGATTGTTAGAGCAAGTAGCCAAGGAAGAAGGGGAGCTACATAAGAGAGAAAGTGCGGAAGAGTACAACCAGGATCCTTCCCTTCGAAAAAAGGGAGTGAGATTCTGTGAGGAAAAGGAAGAGTCACCACTCAAAGAGATGATGAATAGGAAAACTTTGCCACTCCAAAAGTTAACAATAGAAGTATTAGCAAAGGTAGATCAAATGTCGGACTCCTTGGATAGTAGGTTTGAAACTATTCTTAATATCGTAGAGGAGTCTAGGGAGCGAGGTAGTGACTATGAAAAAAAAGAAAAAGAGAGAAGTAGACAATGCACGTAACAAGGGTAAGGGTAAAATGGCCATCACCGAAGAGGTTGTGGATTCAGATATAGATAATGACGGAGGATGTGAGATATGCCAATACGACCATCTTAAGGGATGTTGCCCAGTAATCTCACATCTACAAGAGTCTAGGGTGTATGCACTCAACCCATGACTTAATAAATAGTAAGCACCCCGACAGTTACCTTATCCCCAAGGTAACCTAAGGCCATTCCACCAACCTTCAACATATTATCCAAGTGGAACTCCACCACAACCTGTTGAGCAACATCAACAGTGGCAATACCCATAATCATGGGGGATGCCACCACCAAGGCAACAATACCCCTACCAGCAACTGGATCCATATGGCTATTACGTGCAGTAGCCAATCTCTCCACGTGACTCTGTTGGTCACGTGACATCACAATGTTACTACCAAGCTCGGGAGTATTATAGGACTCCTCCTAAGGGAGATAATCTATAGACATACCATCCTCCAAATCCATCCGCAACTCTCACACCGATAGCTCCATTACCACTTGCTTTAGCAATGCAAGGGGAACTCTCCACTCAACCATAGCAACACAATGCTACAAGGGCTGTGAATCTTCAACTCACTGTTGGTTCTAACAACCGTGTGAAGAGAAGACCTTTCGTTAGAACCAACAGTCAAACCAAGCCCTCACAACCACAAGCTGTTAAACCTCTAAATGCCTCTCCATCAAATAAGGCGTCAAAGCTCCCTTCAAACCAAAAATCAAGCTCAACACACACGGTTTTGTTAACACATGCTGTTACTGATTGGATTAAGGAGGGCCACCTTCCCAAGAAATTCTCTGACCCCAGAAACCCTCTAATCTATCTCCAGGTTATTGGGAATGAACCATGTAAAGCTCTTCTGGACTCAGGTTCTGGAGTCAACTTAATATCGCAAGAGATGTACAAAGCTTGGAACTTGCCTCCATTAAAGAAGAGCAATATTCACCTAGAGCTGGCCAACCAGTCCATCACTGTTCCCTTGGGACTGGTGGAGGACATCAACAATGATAAAGGGGACTTCCTAGTAATCATGGGAAGGGCATGGCTAAGTACCATAAATGCACACCTAGGAATCCGTGATCTTTCCCTAGAAATATCTAAGAAAAAAACTTTTGGGAAGATCAAGAAGAAGAAGGTTTCATGCATCACATACAGTGATACAGGGTGTGATTGCGTACAGGAATGTTCAGCATTGCCTGCATGTAACTGGTGTGCGCAAGAAATTAACATACAAAAGTGCCTGTATGTAGCAACCACACAACAAGAATACACCCAATGGTTGATAGCTGATCAAGAGAGAAACTCACCAACGTGCATGGAACTAACTAAGGGAACAACTTGCGCTCATGTTGAGAGCATAGATGCACTAGAGCAAGAGTGTCACCAACTTCCAAACCTTAACCTAGGAAACATCAATTGGGGGAAGTTGGAAACTCCTAAAAATTTAGACAAAAACCCTAATAAGAGATTACTAGTCAATGTGCAACAAGCCAAACCCTTCCATAAGTTTGGAACGACCAGTGCACATAATACCTCTGAAAAGGGATGACCCTACTCATTATTTCGGATCTCCCCCTTCGAACTCAGTCATGGGGGAGATGGCCACCTCTGCTGATCATTTGAGGCCCTCAATTCCTTTTTAAGTTTTTGTTTTACACATTTTTGTTTTACAAATTTTTTTAACTTTTCTTGTTTTTGTTTTGCAACATCATTTATACTTTTTCATTTCTTTATGTGATTGTTTGGTTCATCACATAATAAGTGCTCCTGATGGTGGTATGAACTGTATTATATTGATTGCTAATGTTTGGTTTTTACCTTTGAGTTATAATGTTGATACTAAGGTATGGTTCTCTTGATATAACAGGTAATGAGTCCACATCATCCATACATCCATGAATTTCTATGGTCTCTCTTGGCTTGGAACTGTACAGTCCCTTTCTTTAAATAATAGAACTATCAACGAATTAGTGATTGGGCATTTCTCAAAATATGGAAGGACTCAAGGATTGAAAAGGGTGTGACTTCAAGGGGATTTGATGCATTTTTGTTGGCCATTCTCTTAGGGGCTTGGATGTTTTCTTCTTGGGTTTTTCTTACCATTCTGACGTTGCTCCATTATCGAGAAGCTAAGCTAATAAAAATAATAAGTCTTTGCATGGTGTGGTTCTCACAAAAAAAAAAAAAACAATGAGAATTCAAAGCACACCCCTTAGATAAAATAATCCTCTAGGCTACAAGCACTAGTTATGGAACTAAACAAACATGTTCCCTCTAACTAAGGCCCTCTCTTGCTTCCTACTTTTTCCTTTCTCAATTCCTCAAAATGATGGTGACTCTTTGATGGAAGAATTCTTGCTACTTCAAGTGGATGGATTGGCCAAGTGTGTTAATGCGAAGTCTCTAAATGTGGATTGTTTGAGGCTAGATTTGGAATGAGATCTACTAAGTCACATTAACCATAAATATACAAGGGGCTGTACACCACCTTGTTCTTGGGACTCCATTCCATTCTCTTCCCCTCATCATTCTTTCTCCATTTTTCTACCTCATTGCCAGCTGTATCAGTAGTCTATATTTTGGTTGATATATTATTTTCTTTTTGGTAAATTCTTATGGTTAAGACTTTAACTCTTGCTTCCAAATGACATTTCCAGAGCCTACGGACTCTTTGCATGTGGGATTGTCAGGGCATTAAGGGCATGAGCCTGCTTTGGGTAGGACCCATTGGCATTCCTATTTGGTGCATCAATTAACTTCTTTCCCTTAAAAATTTCTGCAATCAACATTTATTTTGTTCATTTTCACCTATGACATCCATTTTATCAGCGTTGCCATTGTTTCTTTTTCTCCATATTTCTCCTTCCTCATATTTTTCCATTCTATCGCTACCAGAGGATCGTTCTTAATCATGGGGGTCCTGGTCCAATTTTTTCAATTTTCTCCTAATCCCTACACCTTGGGTAGTCACCAATGTTATATCTTTAGAATCCATATTGGCCATATCACAACTTAGCCAATGGACCTTACATCGAGGCAAGGTATCAACTGCATTGTGATTTATTTACCCTTGCTAATATGTGATTGTGTTGTGTGTGCAGATGGCAATCATACAACAATGGACTGGTGCTAGAGAAAACACTTAGGATGGACTGGTGATGGAACAATCATGCAAGGAATAAGATTGATGGCACGGTTATGGATGAACAATGAAAGACATAATTTTGGCATCAGCAACAACACATCTTCTTCCTTTCTCTCTCTTCTATCTTAGCTACCAAATAAGGCTGGATGTCAAATCTGTATAGTGTTCATCCTTGAGGTCATGAACACTAATATTGCCATGTATTGTAATGATGATCTGTTCACACATCATCCCATTCACCATTAGTTTCATTCAAGTCAATAATCTCATACCTTCCCAATATTTTGTAAGGAACTTGAGGATGAGTTTTCATTTAGTCATGGGGGTATGATGAGCCGTGATATCACGTCCCATCTCATTTTCTATAAATAAGAGGTGGCTTCCCTTGTTTTAGGTAGTAAGACTTAGACCCATAGCTAAACTCTTGCAGTTTTACCATTCCAGAGTTAGAATAATTCCTATGTGCCCGTAGTAGGAGTCCTAAAGTGAACGGATCTTTATTTGAGCAAATTGTACCTAAGCACACATTTTTGTATGACAATAAAGATGAACTTTATGATAAACCTTACAACATACAGATTAAGCTAAATAGTAATTAATTATTGTTGAATGTTTAAATTATTTCCTAGTTAATTAATCCCTCTCTCAACCCTTGACTCTCCTAGTTAAGTACACTCTGTATGACTGCTTCGAGCATGTGTGTAGTGCTTGGTAACCCAGTAACGATTAGCATTTGGTAATCCCAGTAGTGTTGCACTAGTTTAGGATGTGTGTGGCAAGTGGGAATGGATACTAGTGTTAGGAACAATTAGAACTTAATTAGTGAATAGTTAATGAAAGTTAGTCATTTAGTTCTCTCTACCTTCCTCTATTAGCATAAGACATTAAAAAGATAAAAGTTATAAAAATCATATACCTCAAGCTTACTTAACCATACAGTCATGACAATAGAATTAAGTTTGGGAAGATAGCGATTGATTAACCTTGAGTGTTCCATTAAGGCATGTAAGCACTTAGTCCTTGGAGTTCGACCAGATCGCACGTGAAATGCTCGTATTTGTATGGTTGAGTGTAGAGGTACCTCACCACTCATCACATGTCATTAGTTACACTAACAGAGTCATTAGTTATTTAGTTGATGTAGTTGGTTATCAGTCAATGTATTAGTTAATGATTAGTTGATGTATTAGTTGGAGAATTAGTGGAGGAAACCAAACAATTTGCAATCATCAAGAAAAGGTATATTAATCTATCATGCAATCAAAACATATGGCAAAACAACATGGAGATTCAACATCTTGTTTCGACAAGGAGTATAATACTCATGAAGAGAAATGATTGAGAAGAGAATCCAAGAATGAGAATGAAAGTTGCAACATACAACATGCTTGCAAGATCCCTAGTGAGTGAGAAATAACATTCACTATGTCCATCATGGGATTTGGATTGGCATGAATATTGATATCCATGCATTTTAGTAGAATTACAAGATTTGGATGTTGATGTTTTATGCCTACAAGAAGTCTTGCCATGGGAGTTTCTATACCAGTTCCAACCATACTTGAAAAAGATGGGACATAGAGGTATTTACAAGCAAAAATATTCTTATGGGAGTTCTTCTTTTGAGCCATACAGATTGACATATTGCAGAAATCACAACATGGATGGTTGTGCGATTTTTTATAAAGAAGCCAAGTTTGAATTAGTACAAAGATTTGAATGGAGTTTAGAAAATATGATTTTTGAAATTTGAGAATTTCCAGTGATGGAAAAGAAAGAATAGTTAATATTTCAAAAACATAACATAGCCTTGGCAGTAATTCTAAAAATCTAGTTATCAAGAAGATGTGTATGCATGGTCAACACACATTTAATTGACAAACCAACATGTTCAGATGTTAGACTATGTCAAGAAGCTTACTTGATTAAGAAAATAGAAGAAAGTTTGAAGAATAAGTTATTCTTGAGTGATCTAGTTGCATTTATTTTTTATGGGGACTTCAATGTAAAAGTTGGAAGTGGTGTTTATCAATTCTTAAAATATGGATGTGTAAAAGAATCCTTGGAATATGAACCGAATTTGAAGAGGATGTTTCCATCAATTCAACATGCAATTCCATTGGCTAGTGCATATTCTACTTACCTTGAATCTTCAATAGATAAATTAGATTCTAGACTTTAGGAGCAGATGATGTTGATGGATAGTGCTCATCAAGAGCCACAGTTTACTAATTACTCTGCTATGATTAATGAAGATGGATCAACAACATTCTTCATGGAGACTTTAGATTATATTTGGTGCAATGTTCGATTCTTCCAAGTTACCTAGTTACTATAATTAATTTCTAAAGAAGAAGTGAAGAAGAGTAAAGATCAAGCTTTGCCATGTCAAACAAGACCATCCAATCATATACCACTTAGGATTACAATTTACTCCCATCAGTTTATAAGGTTGATTAAGATTAGGAAGTATGTCACCCTTACTTTTATTGATGATCTTATTTTTTATTCATTTTTTAATTTATATTTTAAATAGATAAGTAAAATATCTAAGGTAATGAAAGTTGGAAATAAAGAATTTGTCTTGCCTTCACTTAGAAAACTAGATTCGAGTTGCACCTTGTGTGACCCTAGTTAGACTGGTGATTGGTGGTTGATAGATTTTGAATTTATCTCTTATCATTATCTTAGAAAATGAGGTAAATAATAATAAAGTAATATTTAATTTTCTATATATTTTTCTCACATATATCTTATTTGTAGAATAAGCAAGAAACAACTTCATGTTCAAAGAGGAAATCAAATTATTGGAGCATAGGATCATAACAGAAGCATTGGATTTGGAAAGAGATAATAAATGTAGACTTGTTTGAGGACAAACGAAACCTAAGGGGAGTAGATTGTCATGTCCCCATTCCCAAATGATGTTGTTACATAACAAAGATGATGTCTCTTCATAATAAATGTTATTGTTATTATAACAAGACTTGAAAGGATAGTGTAATTGAGGCCTAAAAGGGGGTATTGTAATAATAGACGTGTCTCTTGAGGTGATCTTTGGGGATTTAACCTAAAGAATTTATACCTAGGCTTAAATGTTATGCTAGCATGGAGTGGTAGGGCTAGTATGAGAGCTGGGTGAAGCGGGACAGGAAGTTGACTAGCCATCTCTTCTGGCTAGGTTATAGGCCTAACCTTGGTGGCAATGATGGATTACCTCTAAGCGATAGATGCCAAAAAAAGAAAACCCCAAGAAACACTCTTAGAGCATGATTCAGATATAGTATTCCATATCAATAAAGCATTCTTTTCTTTCTCTTTCTACATTTTCCCTATTATTTCATTTATACATAATGTCAAATATCTCATATATTTCGCATTTGGTATATTTTCTTTATACGCAGAATGTATAATATATCATATATTTGATGTTTTCCATAACATCTGGGGACGGGATGTCACAAGCCCCATTTTAAACTAAACTGTAATTGAAGGTTTTTATTGAAATTTTTGTAGCGGAAAGTAATAAATCTGTTTAGAGGAAAATTCCCATTGAACTTAAGGTTCTGTGGTATAAAAACCTCATTCCTAAGAAATAGAAACAAAAATTGTACAAGTGAAACATTAGCATAAGCTATTTAGCAAAAGGGAAGAGAGTGGTCAAAGTGACCGTCTTAGGAATATTCTTGTCTTAGATTTGATCAGACTCAATATCTAATGTAATCCAATCTTTGTTCTCTTCCTATTACTTTTTTGGTATTCCACTTCTTTAGTCCTCATGTTATCCTTTACAGCATTATTTCTAGAAAGTATCTCATTCTAGTTTTCAAATGTTGTTTCAATTTGAGTACTCAAAGCTTTATATTCGGCCTTGTTATTAGTATAAAGGAAAGATGAAGAAACTTCCTTGAAAATTTATGGAGAATCATCGTTTACTAGAACTATTCTAGCTCTCGCACCTTTGGAGTTACAAGAACCATCAAACTATAATCCCCACTTGTTCTTTTCTTGAGATCTCTCATTTTCCAAGTTATAAACTTCTTGAAGTGTGTAAATTTTGGATTTAAAAAAGCTTGTTTCATCAACTTTTTTTTTTCCATTCGAAGTAACATTCTCCATCATCAAAGGTTTAGTATACATGTAAATTTAATTTGGTTTTCCTTTCCAAGGTAGCCACATATGTAAGTAATTTATTGATATGTAACCGAGGAAATTCTTACTCCAAATTCTACTCAACAAAAGATTATGTGAATTTGAAATATTTGCTACTTGAATAGTTACTTTACTTTTGATATGGGGTTCTTAACTCTACTTTTGTCCACTTGAACAATCTTTTTGTTGCATTTTTTAGGAGTCAAACCAAGTTTTTTACATATAGGCAATGACAATAATAGTAGAGGTAACTCAAGAATCAACAAAACAATTGTGAAGATATTTGTCCTTTAACTTCATTGTCAAAAGAAAAGGAGGAGCTTCTTTATCAAGAGTACACTCATAGCTAGTTTTTATTGTCTTATCAATGTTGAATACATAGCTTAACTCTAAATCTCCAACTCTCCTTTTACCTTTAATAAGCTCCAAAGCTTTTCTTTGTTGATCTCTTAACTGTAACAATTGATATATACTAATATTGGTGCTAACATGTTTAAGATCCTCAACTAGATCATATTCTCCATCTTCATAAAAGCCTGGTTTCTTCATTCATTTATTAAAAGATTGATTTTGAATAGTTTGCTCTACTTGATCTTCTTTACTTTTATTTTTCTCTTTTCTACTTGGTTTAAAAACCTTCCTCTTAGTAGATGGATTAGAAATGACATTCAGAGGCTTGGAAGGAGTTAATCTTTCTTTTGATTGTACACTATATCTATTTTCTTTGTTGTTGTTACACTTCTCATCTGATAATATATCTTCTTTAGAACTTGATAAAGAAGAGGTATCACTAGATCCATTCTCAAAAGATTTGCTTGCATAATGAACACTAGATAAGTTATTATCAGATTCAATATCAAAGAAGTTGGACATAACAACATCACTTTCATCCTCATTTTTTGATACCTTAGTATCTTGATGTTTATGTTTCCTATTTTTCTTTTCTTTCTTGAGTTTAAATTTTGCTAAAGCTTTTTCTAGTTTCACTATTTTGTTGAACAAGTCTCTTATTAATTGTCCTTTCTAGATTCTTTGTTGTCTAACTCTTGCTCTATCTTAATATGAGATGGCCACGGTAATGCTTTAGGTTGAGTAAAATCTTGCACAGGAATCATCATTTTCTCTTCTTTTTTTTGAATTGTGATAATTTCTTCATTGTTCAAGTTTAGTTGTTTTTCTAATTGTATAGCTTTACTAAAGTAGTTATTTAGTGTTAACAAGTTTGAAGTTCTTCTTAACTAGAGTGAAATATTAGGATTCATAGCCTTAAGATAAGTATCTCCGAGCACTTCATCTGATGGTTTGTATTGTCTTTGAGAGAGCCCACAAATTCATTGAAACTTAATATCAAAATCTCTAATTAACTCTTTGACTCCTTGCTTAGCTTGTATTAGCCCACAATACAGTTGTTGTTGATTTAATTGATTATCAAATTGGGCCAAGAAAAGACTTTTCATATCATCCCAACTTATGATACCATTGCTTGGCAAGTTTGAATACCAAATTTGGGCCATATCCTTTAGATTTTTCACAAACAACCTACAAGCTTGGTCTTGGCATTGAATATTTGCATGAGTTAAAGCTAACTCAAATAGATGAATTTATTCTTTAGCGAAGTAAGCTTTTTTGGAAATAAAAGGTTTAGGAAAATATTTATAAACTACCTCAGGAATGTTATTATAGTTCTAAAATCCTAATGATGTAACTCTTTGCCAAGGATTTTCCATCCCATTAGAATTTCTTTTGATTGATGAACTCTTATATTTTTTTGACATTCACTTATAGACTAATAAACCAAAAAAAAGGGGTGATCTTCTTATCCTTCTGGTCTTTACTCCACTACTTGTTCCAAACTCAAGAACCTTTTTATGTTCTTCCTCTCAATAATCAGTCTTATAATCAAGAATTTCTTTGGAACCTTTGAAATCTTCCAAACTATCAATCTATTTGATCATTAACTGAAAATAGTATCTAATTTTGAAGCCCTATTAGCAACAAAAAATTGTTGGTGTGCTAGGATTATCAGGCTTATGAACTTAGAAGACAAATTTTCAACCCTCCTTCTAGCGTTAAAAAAACCATTGGCGATCATTTGGGACTACCAATGTTGGTAGCCTTTGTTCTTGTGACCTTCAAAGTCACAAAATCAAAGGTGTTCTTAAAATAAGGTTTAGGTACTTGTTGGTCTCTGGCAACACCAAGGTCCAAAATCTTCCAAAAAGACTAAATGGTTATGAAATGAACTAAACATGAGTATTTGTTTGCTGTTGTGAATGTTGAAATGGTTGGGTTGTGTATGAAACTATAATTGGCTATCATAAAAGAAATTCAGCTAACTTTGTCAAATACTGTGAGTTGTTGAAGGTTCCTATTTTGTCAAATCATTTAGTTTATATAGTCCCTATAGTACATTACTTGTAACAAAAAAATTTTACAAAAATGTTAGAACACAATTCTGCTAATCTACTCCTAATTTCCCACAAAGAAAAAGTTTCACAAGAAAACTAGAAATAGAGCGAGATTTAATGGACTTAGAAAGAGAAAAAAAAGAAAGAAGATTTGTGTGAAATCTCAAATGTTTAAGCAGGATAAATTGATACGAGAAAACGCTTCATAATAAAGCTATTCTAATTCAATTTAACTACAAATTGTCCAAGCCCTTTGAGCTCAATAAGCAATTTCGTAAAGACAATCTCATTACAATACCAAAAATACTGCGTAAATGACAAATTATGAATATCTATTTTGGCTAGTTAATAGTTGTCAAGAATTGCATTCAACAGAGCCTTCAAAATTTGAGAATTTCAGGATTGAAATACCAAGGCAATACACTTTAAAACAATGAAGCTATTTCAGTCATCTCAAAATACCAAATATTTTACTAGATCCTCTATGCTCAAAATAGGTAGTTTCGTTAAGACATTACTGTTAAATTGCTCTAGAGGCTTTTCAACAATATAAACTCTTTTATGGAAAATCTTAATAAGAGTCTAATATTGCACAAAAATAGAACTATAAAAGCAACCTAGAAAAAATCCTAAAATTAAATGCCGATACTAACTAAAACATGAGCTAAGTAAATAAAACAAAATAAGAAGAAATGAACTCATAGAATATAAACAATGCAGCTAAATTGATGTCTTTAGCAAGCCATCTTACAAAAAATCTTCAATTGTCTTGTTTCGAAAATCCTTCTCCTTTCTTTATGAATAAAAATACCCCATGCTAAAGTAAAATAATAGGTTTAATAAATTTTAGCAAAATTAACTAATTTTGGCCATGTTAATGATAAAAAAAATACTAACAATTGGATAGGCATATTTTTCATCTCAATTTAACAAGCCAAATAGGTAATGTGTTTCCAATTGTTAAATCTAGCTAAGATAAATTTGAGTAATTTAGTTAAGAATCTCTTTGTGAACAATAAAACTAGGATGCCTTTATTTTCACATAAATATAAATAGCTTGTTTTTTTTTTGATTATTTTGGAAAAAATAAAAACCTTTTTTTAGATTTAAAAAAATGAAAAAAAAAAATCAAAAAACTAATTGGATGTATCGATTAATGGAAAAGCTTTTTAGCGGTACTTAATGCAGAAAAACAAAGATCGCTCCACGGATACATAAATCTTAACTTGCATGATAAATTCTCATCAAATCTAAAGTGAAGCTTCTCGGCTTGCGCTTTACTCGTTTTCTTTTAACCGCTGCCTCTTTTTGTATGGAAAAATCCGCTTTCTTTTAATCGCTGCCTCTTTTTGTATGGAAAAATCCGCACAGTTGAAAAAGAAACCTGCTAATTCAGCCGTGGAATCACAACCTTTATAAGGTCGGCATAAAGGCAGCACCGATAGACTACAGTTTTTTGTAGGCGATCCAGCAAACTAAAGCCAGATCGGTTCAGCAGTATCATAAGATTATTGGGATGGATTCTGAAGTACTAGACCTGATCCGCAAGTATCTGCCACAGTTAAGGATCGAAAGATCTAGAAATGACCCTGCATTCAAGATGATTCTATCGCAGCCTCTCAAGAGCATGCCTCAGTACCAAGCCCTAATAAGCGCCTTGAAAGGTTGCGGCTTTGGGCCTTTCTGCACCAAGTGCGGCTCTTCTTTCACCCGTTTCAGGTACTTTGATAATTCTTCATCAGGCAAAGTTGTGCAGCTGCGGTATAGGTGCCAGCATTGTCATGATTTATTCACTTTTGGCGGGAGACGCTACTCCAAGCGGAATAAAGTGGAGCAACCTCTTCAAAGTTTCCTAACGGATGGCAAGGTGTTTGTAATTAAACCTGGCTGCAATTATCCCATGAGTTTAGGCATAGACCCTCCTGAGATCCTGCCTCGTGGGATGAGCATTGAAGCTCTAAGGGATGATTCTACTGTGGAGCAAAAAGCTCATCCCATCATAGAGCACGTGGAAGGTTCTCAATGTTCAGCAAATAGTTATGTCACAAAGGTGGATCCACAAAAGCATAAAAGTTTCTATAAGGATGAAAAGAATTCGGCTCAGGGAATTCAAACGACCAGTGCAGTTGGGGAAGGGAAAAATGGCAAGTTGATGGATTGTCACGGTGATCACACCAGGCTTGTATATGACAACATTTTCCAGGAAAATTACACTATGGTAGAAAATCCTCATCTTGGGAAGCGTGGCTCAAATTTTCTATTATTCCTCCCAACCAATGTAATGGATAAGAGTTTTGTGATGCCGAAAGATTTCTTTGGTGAATCCTGTAATAAGAATCAGAATTGGCATGCAGATAATAATAATGCAGTGGAGAATAAAAGTTATGGTTACTACAATTATGAAACAATGGAGAAGCCTGAGAAGAAACTTTTGCATGTTAGCCAAAATGGAAACAGCACCAAGGCTACACAAGAGGAAGTACCTACGGAGAATGGGGTGCCTCCACTTAAATTTTATGATTTCTTTGGAATGGCTGAGAACTCTCGCTGAGAGAAATGGATAGCTTTGCAGTTTGCAGTAGTGATTTTTTAAGGTGGAATTTTCATTTTCTTTCTTGTATTCGTTGTTTTATGAACAGGTTTTTGTTGATACGGAACCAACCAAAGTTTGGTTAAATGTTTCATAAAATCATGTTGAACTAAAATGCTAATAATGCTTTTCAGAGATTTTAAATCAAAGTTTTTCTTAAAAAAAATTGTGCGTCACTTTAAGAGAGTTACTTTATAATATGCGTCGGAGATTCGCGATTCCCAAGAAAATTTCACGAACCATTCGCGGTGGATTCGGGCACGTGTACATACGTAAATTATAATTTTTTGTGCAATGGTGTCTCGATTTTCAACTTTCAACCAGAATATTCATTCTCCATTAAAATCTTATCTATTTTTACCTGCAAATTGTGTCCAATCTTACCTATTTTTACCTACAAATTGCATCCGTGTCAACACCTTTTATTGACAGATGCTCTTACTCCTCCATTCATAGGGAATTGGATGCTTCCGCTGTCAGACTCTCTAAACACCTTATTTCTCTCTTCCAACTCTGAAATTCTTTGCTTCATCTTCAATTTTTCTTAGTATCTCATCACATCTAAAGGCAATGAGGAAGGAGGAGATGAGCGTTTCTTTTGATGAAGGAGGTCTCGTCTACCCAATCTAATTTGGGTGAAGACGTTGTTATCGTCTCATTTTCTATGAAAAATATCCCAAAAGAAAGGTCCACATCGATGAGAATCGCTTACGCTGCCCTTTTGCTTACTCTAACCATCTATTTATTTGGGGTTGTTTGCATGAATCTTCACTTCCCTACTTCTAGGTTACCTAGTCTAGAGATGTCCTTTTGCTTACTCTAACCATCTATTTATTTGGGGTTGTTTGCGTGAATCTTCACTTCCCTGCTTCTAGGTTACCTAGTCTAGCGATGTTACTGACATGCTAAGTCCTTTTTTTATGTACATAAAAAAACGTCTCACTTAAAAAAACATCTCACTTACTAATTGTTTGGTTCAATCATTTTTTTCTTTAAGGTTGTTTTAAGGTTTTGTCAATTTTTTCATGTTTGATTACAATTTGTTCAAGGAGATAAAATATTTGGAGGTTCTCGTTGAATCATTTTTTTCTAATAGCCTGTTATTTTTCAAAACTTTTCTTTTTGTTTTGTACTTTGGTTCAAGATTAATGGTCCAACCAAATATTAGAAATTTGTTGTCCCTATCTTTATTTAATGTTGCAGAGTTTAATGTTAGGGTGAATGCTTGAAGAAAATCGACTCGAGATTTTAGCAGAAAGAGAACAAATTCTCTATAGAAAGAGAACATATTCTCTTGGCTGAATATTTATTATACTTTTCATCATTTAACAATTTTAGAATAGTATGCAACGCTTACCTCATCAAGACCATTCTTTAATGTTTTAGATAATGGAGTTTTTATTTTTGAAGTGTGCTTAAGTTCTTAATGCATCGATGTCGCTCTTTGAAGGTGTATTAGAAAAAAAATTATTGAAGTGGTTTTGCATTATCGTTAAGCTTCCAGAAAACATTTCACTTTAATCAGTTAATGCCTCTGATACAACGTTCTGTTTGGTTTCTAGTTTAATTGTAGTTATGACACTTTGTTTTTTTTTTGGGTTGGTTGGTTTGTTTCTTACTTTCTTTTGATCAAAGCAGAAAAGATTAATGAATAGAATCGAAATTATGCAAACCAAACCCTATTTGCAGTCATTGGTCAAATCCTTTTGCATGCATTATAGCTACTTTCACTGTTCTTCAACTTGGGCTTTATTCTTTCATTCAAAAAAGCAATTCCTTCGTGATGCCATATTTCATATTTTATGAAATCATGCACTTGTTTTAACAGTTATTAAGTACATTTGTCTATGATTTCCAATTTTTTTTCTATTCCTTATTGAAATTTCATTTTGTTATTTTTAAATTTATCACTATTTTGTATTTTTAATTTTTCCCCTGACTGTATTATTGTTTTGCATTTTCAGATTTATAGCATTGAATGACATTTTAGTGTTAAAGCTTTTAAGACATTTTTCTAAAAACTCTTTGCTAGCACAAAAAGAAAAAATAAATACCCTTAGTCACGGTAATTTGGGCAATTGGTAAGTATATCTATTTGTAATTTTTTTTAAATTCATTTTAACTTTTGTGAAGAGGAGCAGTCATATCTCATTTTTTAATTTTTACCATTAATATTTATAGATTAATAAAGATGAGTTCTATTCAAGACATAGATAGCAATGAGAATGAAATAGATAATATTCTATTGGAGAAAAATGCATAGCAAGAAGAAAATGTCTTAGATTGTAATGTGGACATTTTGAAACCATTTGCAAAAGGTAGATTTATTTTGAAATCTTCATTAAAACAATTCGTAACACAATTAGACACTAGTAGGAGTGGAGGAGGTGGAAGCAAAAGATGGAAGTGTCATGTATGTAGCCATGAATTCACTACAAAGTGGTACATGAATACATCATCATTTCTTTTAGACATTAGAAAATAAAATAGGAACAGGTTTTATTGCATGTAAATTTCCATATTTTGATATTCAAAAAGCTATGTATGACTACTTTCAAGAAAATACTATGATAAAGAGCATTACTATAAGTATTTGAACAGAGGAAAATAAGAACAAGACAAAGGATGTTGTATAACCAGCAAAAAGAAAAGTGCTTAAACAAACAGAAATAAGTTTTCAAGTTGAAAAAAAAAATAAAAGTTGATATTAGTATTGCAAAAATATTTTATACAAATGAATTACCATTTAAACTTGCATGTACTCCTTCATTCAAAGAAGCAATTCATTGTGCCATTGAAGCAGGTAATATTTTTAAATTTTAAATCGTCATTTTTTATTTAAAATTATTAGTAAAACTAATATTTTTATATGACAAGTCCATCTAATATCCCTCTAACTAAAGATAAAATTCGAAATGATCTTCTTGATGAGAGGTATGAACTTAGCATGAAAAAATTGGAGGAATGGAAGCAATTTTGGCAGCAAAGTGGTTGTTCTGTTATAATGGATGGATGGATTGATATTTGTCAATGTTCATTAATTAATATTATAATTAGTTGTCAACTTGGACCATTTTTCTTAATGCTACAGACTGCTCCAATCATATAAAAGATGCTAATTTTCAAGCCAAATTATTAGAGACGGCAATTGCAACTATTGATTCAACAAAATTATTCAAATTATAACAGATTCAGCTCCTGTAGGAAAAATGATAGAAATGAGGTATCCAAATATATTTTGGACTCCTTGTTGTGTTCATTCTCTAAATAATACACTTTGTGATATTGGTAAAATTGATTGGGTGAAAAAGCTTATTATAGATGTAAGAGACATACAAATTTTCATTTGCAATCATTATTATTCAAATTCCTTGTTTAGGAATGTAGCAAAAATAAGACTTTCAAAAAGCTTATAGAAATAAGGTAATAGAATACAAAAATCTATATTGTGTGTTTTTAAGAAATTTGATTTATTAATGCTAAACTAATTATAAATTTTGTGAAATAGGTATGCTTCATACTTCATAATGTTGGAGAGAATGCAAGAGATACAAGAATTATTACAAACAATGGTTATAACCAGTAAATGGAAGAACTGGGAGGAAGCCAACACAGTTATGGGAAAGAGTGTTAGAGAAAAGATTTTATTAGATGAGTGGTGAAAACAAATGAAGTAAGAAATAATTTGTTTGAAATATAATTCTTTATTTTTTATTATTTGCATCTTTATATCTTATTAAAAATAAGTATTTGTTATATTGTAGGAGGATTGTTAGCATGCTGCAACCTATTGTTGATTTCATTCATTATGCTAATATAGATACACCTGCATTAGGAGAAATTTATGTAATTTATGAAAATATGTTAACAGAAATTAAAAATAGGGTTATAGAAATGGATAGCTCTCTTGGTTTTTATAATGCTCAGTTACTTCCATTGATTCTAAAAAGATGGAATGCTCCAAATACCCCATTGCATATGCATTAAATATTAAGTGGTATTCTTCAAAACATAGAGATAAAAATCCAAAAAGACCTTATGATGATTTTGATGTAAGAATAGGTTTTTTAGAATATGTTAAACAGTTATATTCACCTTGTGAGGTTAGCTTAATTAGAAAGGAATGGCTTTAATTTACTAAAGGACATACAAAAGCATTTAAATGTGAAGATGCTATACTTGATATGAATGGAATAGCTCAAGAAGATCTAGCTGGATGGTGGAGTTTGTATGGTGGAGATATTCCTAGACTTCAAACTTTAGCAGTGAAGCTTCTTTATCATGTAATACGATTAGTTTTTCATTAAACATATAGCAAATATTAATACATATTAATTTTCTTAATTAATTTATGAAATGTGATGTTTGAAAATTTGAAATAGTGATGTTTTATATATCATTATGCATTCTCTAAACACCATGATTAGTAGGCTATTAGAAGCTTCAAATGAGTTTGTTTATTGATGAAGTTTTGAATAATTTATAAAATGAATCTTTTAACAATGTAAAAATTTATTCTTTTTTTTTATCATTTATGTAGGTTGCATCTTTTTCTGTTGCTGAAAGAAATTGGTTAACATATTCTTTCATTCATTGGATCAAAAGAAATAGTCTAACTCCAAAAAGAGTTGAAAAATTAGTATCTGCTCATAGCATGATTAGATTGAAAGAAAAAAAGAAAATAAAATATAAACAATCACCTACTCTTCGTTGAGATGTTAATCCAGAAGATGATGAGGTTCCAATAGTTGATGATAGAGAAAGTTATTCTACTCACTTAGTTAATGTTCCTTGAGCAATGAATCTTAATATTGATGATTCAATCCTTGATGAAGATGATTACCATGCAAATGATATTAATGACAGAACAAAATGAAGCAGGTTTTACAAATTTACTCTTTAGAGTAGAGGAAGGATAAAATATAGGCTAAAATTAGAATTTGAACAATGTGACAACTTCTAAGCTTTGGCAAGAAACTCTTTTGTGATTTAAAAAGAGATAATTTTGTAACATTATCATATATATACATGATAATGCTAAAATATTTTATAACACACATGAGACTCAATACTTAATGTTTCATTGCAATCTTTTATGCAATTTTTAAGCATTAACAATATTTTGAATTTACATTGTACTTGCTACAATGTTTTTTATGATATATGAGATTTAATTTTTTTAAAAAACTAATATATTTAAATTTTCTCTATCACGTCTGGGTTACGAACCCATCCCCACTTTTTTCTTGAGGCACACCTACCGAAACACGTTTAGAATCATGAATCCTCGATTCCTGGCTTCGCATAAGTTTTGGGCTGATCCATGAATATTGCCGAAACCTTTGCCAACGCACATCGCCTCCTGTGCCTACGCTTTTGCTTATTGCTGCTGCTGCCAGATGCCGTGGAGTGTTCTGCTGTAGTCGCCATTACTGTAACGGCCGTCACCATAACCACGGCATCGTCCACCGTGTTTCATCTGGATAGAGAATTGCAGGACACAAAAGCAAGGCACAGCAAAAATTTGCAGAATCAGTCGTCATGACCGCCTTCAGAAATTCCGGAGCAAATAACGATGACGTGCCTGTTGATCTTGCTTGCAGCCTCTACAGCAGAGAGATCCGCAGCTGCCACGACTATTACGTTACGTTACTGCATAGAAGCAACCTTTGGCAGATCCACGATGGGTTGGATGTTGAGGTTTCCAAATGTAGTGTCCCATTCTGATCCTGCAGTTCTACCCGTCGCTTTTACCTCTGGCATTTGATGGCACTCCTGGAAAGAAGCATGGCCATGGTACTGACATTTTTGTGGAGCTGGTTCAAACTGAAAACCCGGAGAAACATACACGGGAAGGTGTTTTTGTTTCTGCAGAAAATAAACGTGCTGTTGCAGACTGCGGCGTCGGAGAAGACAACGCGGTAACACCGCGGCCTGCTCAGGGAACGTGACCTCTACAGCGAGGAGCTCTTCACCTGAGCCCTGCATCCGGGCGCAGGTGCCAATCTGCCTTCTTCAACGTACCTATGGAGGTCGAAGCCTTCGTTCTGCGTGCATGGGAATCCCGGATTTATGGTGAGCCAGTTCTGTAGGTTCCACGGCTGGCAAGGGACGTGATTGGCCTGCTACATTCAGGTGGCCTGGTGATGCCATAGCAACCGCCAACGTCGCGCTATACTAACCCTAACGGCGGTCTCTTCTCTCATGGCGGTCGTGGCCATTGTGTCAAACTTCGGTGCTGCATTCTACAACGCCGTGTTTTGCTGAAATCCTCGGAGCTGGACTTCACTACCAATCCTGATGATGATGATGAATGGCTACCTTCGAAATGGTAGGGAGAGGAGAACGACGGGTTTGCTCCGCCGTTTGCGGAAACGGTAATCATAACGGTAGACCACAAAAGGAAATTTTTCGCTGCGACGGTAGCAAGGAAGTTACGACGGCAATAATGGAGCTTCATTCTCTAGAGAATTACCGTTTGTTGCTTAAGAAGTTTCAATCAAGGGTTATTAGGACATCGCAGGCCTTGTAGCAAAAATGAGTAACATACAGAACCAGCAGGAAATCTTGCCACCAAAAATTTTGCCAAGGCAAGACTCGGGCAGTAGAAAAGAAAAAGTAGGAACCTAAAAATCATCAAAAAGATGGAATGTCGGATGCCAAAATTACTGAATCTGGCTTGGGCTGAGGTTTATGCTAGCACAGGAGGCAGGATCACAATAGTTGCCAAGCTTCAAGACTCCAGGGAGAAAAATTACATACGGTGATTTCGATATGGGTCTCATGAAACTGTTGGACGTTGAATGAACTTGCTAATAAAGAACACAAGAAGATACTAGAGCCTTAACTCAACTCAAGTGCTTCAAACGACATGTACTTATGCTTGCAAGTTAAGAAAACTGCCATGTCTTGGTCCCACTAGCCATTTCCAACTTAATTTTTTTTTTACGCACAAGCCTTTCCAAATTATTTTGTAGCTTGGCCAAGGAGAGACAAATAATCAAATTCTACTTATTGACCTTTATAATAATCTTTTGTCGTTTTTGAATATATATATAAAGGGGGGATTTATGGACAATTGGCAAATATAACTTTATTTTCTATGAGAGTTGAAACTTCCCATGGAAGTTGTAACTTTCTATGGTAGTTGTAACTAAACCCCCATAATGTTTGTAACTACCAAGAAGTTGCTATAAAAAGAGCTTCAAAGGTAGAAGGGGAAAAAGGGGAGAAATCAAGAAGACATATTAAAGATTATTTGTAAGAATAGCTTGCTAATTGGATCATCAATTCAACTGCTTTGCTTAAATCCTATGAATTCTTTTCTTCTCATTTGTCTTAGTTGCTTAGTTAATGGTTTATATAGTACTGTGTTTGGCATTTAATTTTGGGATTTTCTAAGTGCTTTTATAGCTCTATTTTTTGTGCAATTCTAGACTTCTATTTGGTTACCATATAAGAGCTTATGTTGCCTTTTGAAAAGCATCTTGAGTAATTTAATAGTAATGTCTTATGAAATTGCCTATTTGAGTCTAGAAGGTCTAGAAAATCTTTGATATTTTGAGCTAACTTGAAATGGCTTCAATTTTTAAAGTCTTTTCCTTAATGTTTTAATTTTGAAATTGTTAAATCTTTTTTGATAGCTCTATTATTTGCATTTCTTGACAACTATTTAACTAGCCAAATAATAACTTGTATTTTGTTGTTTACAAAGCATTTTGGTAGTTTAACAAGAGTGTCTTTTATAAAACTAATTGTTGAGCTTAGAGGGTTTGGGCAATTTGTAACACTTTAGATTGAATTGGAATAGATTTATTTTGAAGTGTTTTCTCATGTTCAATTTATCTAACTTAAATGTTTGAGATTTCACATAAATTTTCTTTTCTTTCTTTTTCTCTTTTAAAATCCATTGAATCTCACTCAATTTCTATTTTTCTTGCCGATCTTTCTCTCTGAGGAAAATTAGGAGTAGATTTTTACAGAATTATGCTTGAGCATTTTGGTGAAATTTTATTTGTTTCAAGCAATACTATAGGAACAATATATACTAAGTGACTTGACAAAATAGGAATCTTTAATGACTCAAAGTATTCAACAAGGTTAGCTAAATTTTTGTTATAATAGCTAGTTATAGTTTCATACACAAACCTAAGCATTTCAACATTCATAATAGCAAACACACATTTACGTTTAGTTTGCTCTATTACCACTAAGTTCATTTGGAGGTATCTAGGCCTTAGTGTTTCCAAAGACTAGCAAACACCTAAACTCAAGTTTGAAGAAACAACTTCGTTTCCTGTGATTCTAGTCCTAAAACTCAAAGGAAAATGTTAGCAATCCCAAACGATCATTAACAAAATGATGTGAAAATTTTTCTAATAGTATTTGTAAGAGAAGTTAGAAAGTTTTCCAATGTTGATTGAGTTGCCCAACAAACACATTTGACAACTAATGAATTGTCATTGTGTCATGTTGATGAGCCCTCATTGATGTGGCCTCCTTGACAAGGCTATGTAAACACAGCCCCATCTATGAGGTGTTGCCTCGTCAACGGGGCCATGTCAATGGAGCATTTGTTGTGTCTATGAGGCCTCATTGACATAACTTTTGAATCAAGTCTATAAATACGTGCTCATCAATTGTATTAATGACATGTCTTGTAATAATTGTAGGAGAGCTCTTACAGTTTTATCATTTGAAAGTTAGAATATTTCTTTGAGTGCCCATAGTAGGAATCAGAAAGTGTATGGATCTTTATTCAAGCATTGTTGTACTTGAACACACCAATGTGAACAACAATAAAGATGAGCCTTTTGATCAAACCTTGTAGCACTTGGAATAGATTAATGATTCATTTATGTATTTACTATTTTCATTAATTATGCAATTAATTAAGCTAAATTAGATTTCAAGTGACTAGTTAATTAATTAAGCTAAATAGATTAAATGCATAAGTACGACCACTTCAAGTGTAAACACATATTCGCTTGGTAATCCCAACAGCGTTATTGCTTGGTTTGCCTAGTAGCATAGTGCTTGGTAACCCTAGTAGTGGATACGTGGGTTCAGGACATGTACGGAAAGTGGGATTGGATGTTTATGTTCAGAGTAGTTAGAGATTGGTTAATTAGTTAAATTAAATTAGTTATTAAAGCACTTCAATTCTCTATTTTAAGCACATGGAGCATAAAACATAAAATAATATAAAACATATGCCTCAATTACACTTAACCATACATTTGTGCATCACAAGTGTAATTGAGAAGACAATGAATGATTATTAGGACAAAGTTAACTTCCTAGAAGGCTAGTGTGCTGGAAGACATAGAGTTCATGGAATTTGACTAAATTGCGCGTGAACTCTTTGTGATTTGTATGGTTGGGTGTAGGGGGTACTTCAATTGCTCATCATTGGCACCGTTGTTGGGGATTCTTTTTGTTTGAAATGTGTACTATCTAGGTTTAGTGAACATCATTAACATCATTGGACAAACCCTCAGGTCAAAGTCGTTCTCACAATAAATATAATCACATAAGCACATTGATATCTTATTTGTATTGCAAAATGTCTTCTTTTCACAAGGGTGATGATACTAAACCACTAGTCCCTCAAGAATGCAAGGTGGTATGTACTCATCCATATGAGTATGTGCCTGACTTCACCTTCATCTTGCATCAGGATGAACAACTGTGATGGCATGATATAGAAGAAAACATTGTAATGCCTCTCAATTAATCTATGCTTATGATGTTGCTGCAAACTCTTAAGAAGTTTGGCATTCAATATCTTCAAGAGGAGTATGTTATGCATGATTACGACTATTGGGACTACCATCTTACTAAAACACAATGTAGGAGGGATCGATACCAAGAGAAGCATCATGAGTTTGTGAAGGGAAAATGGTTCACCAATCCCTTATTCTTGCTTAACCAAGATGACAATGAGGAGCCTCCCTCTTGGGGCTCTCAACATGAAAATTCTCCACCCTTAGTTACTAATGATGGGGGTGTGACCTTGAATTTGCGGTCCACTATCAATGATCTAGATTCGGTAAAGATGGTAGTCAAGGTAGGGGCTTGGATAAGCATCAAGATGATAAGAAAAATGACAAGCATGGTCATGACAACCAAAGGGGAGTTGGTAGATATCATGGTGGTGGTAGTCCTCCTCCCTCTTTGTTCTCTTCATCTACATCTTTTTCTTCCTCTTTTGGTTCTAACAAACATTGCAAAAAGAACAAGCATGATGGAGGTAAACAGCAGGACAATAATGATGATTGCCAGGACCACAATGATTGAAGGGGTAATAGAGGACATCATCAGCGACAATGAAATAATGATGATGATGAGTCTTTGTTGGCAACCTGAAGCATGTTAAATATTGTAGAGGCTATAAAAATTTCAACTAGACATGTGAAAGATAGTCAGATCAAACGAGTTGATATGAACAATATTCCCAAATCTGAGGGGGGATATAATTTTGATCCATAGACACATCTTCAAGCTTTTTATGATGCTTGTGCCTTAAAAAATATTGAAAATGATTGGTAAAAACTAAAGCTATTTCCCAGGAAACTCATTAAAAAAGCAAAAAGCTAGTACTAGTTCTTGGAGCCAAAATCTATCCACCAGTGGGGTACAATGCTTGAGCTATTTAACGATAAGTATCAGACATACTCCAAGGTGTCTAATCTGAGAAGGCAGATCCAAGGATGGAAGTAAGGAAACCATGAACCCTTGGACGTCGCCATGGGTAGATACTATTCTCTCATACATTGATGCCCTAGCCATGGTTATTCTCAGCAAGAACAACTTTGCCATATCATAGATTGACTTAGATTAGAAACAAGGAGAACTCTTAGGGTCTATGCCCAAGAGAGACTATCAGAACTCTAAGTCCATTAGATTCAAAGGCTAATTGAGTAGGTAGTAAAAGAAGAAGGAGAGTCAAGGAAATGTAAAAGTGCAGAGGAATACAATAGGAATCCTTTCATTAGAAAGAGGGAGGTCTGATTTTATGACAGTGAGGAGGAATCACCACTTGATGAGGTGGTAAATAGAAAGACCTTGCGGATCTAAACATCTATGTCTAAAATTTCAGATAAGGTGGATAAAATGTGGGATTCATTAGATGAAAAAATCCAAATTACTCTAAAAATTAGCGAAGAATCAAGATAGCAAAGTAGTGATCATAATTGCAGGAGGCGAAAAGAAGCTGAATGTGCCTACTAAGGCAGTAAGAGCAAGATTGCTAATGAGTGGTGAGGTACCCCTACGCCCAACCATATGAATCATAGGTGTTCACGCGCGACTTGGTTGAATTTCATAGACTGCAAGCACTTACGTACACCAAATTCTAACCAGCAAAACCTTAGTAAGAATGGTCGTTGTCTTCCTGATCTCACCTATGATATTCTAAAGCGATGGTTGAGTGAAATTGAGGCAAATGATTTTTATCAATTTTTTTTATCTTTTAAGGTCTAATTCTTTTAATGTAGGAAATGAAAATTTGTGTAATTTGTAATTGTTCTACTTTGTCACTTAACTCTCCCTAGCATAAGCAACTGATCCCATCTTCTGTGCACATCCTGAGCATATCCTAACCACTGCTAGGTTACTAGACATTAAGCATCATTGTTTTACCAAGTGTACGGTATATGTTCGAGATGGTCATGCCTATGGTTCTTATAAACTATGAAAAGGGTTGTAACCATAAAGCAATAATAATAAAGGACTTTAGAATGCTTAAAATGTCGAAATATTAAAGTGTTTTAATGCTTAAGTAATTAAATCTAACTGTTGCAAGGAATGTTCAAAAAGATCATCTTTATTACTGCTCATGCCAATGGGCTCAGGTACATTAGCACTCGAATAAAGAGCCATACACCTTTCTCACACCTACTGCGGGCACTTGGGAAATATTCTAACGTACACAAAAACAAACTGCAAGAGCTTCATTACAACTCCCAAAAAGATGCCATAAATGCTACGGGTGCGTGCATATTGATAGCAAGAGATAGACTCTACGTTAATAGGGTCACGTTAATGCATGGACGGATACATCGATGGGGTCACATCAATGTGGCCACATCAATGAGGCTCCATTCACACAGCCCAGTCAACGTATCAACTGAACACTTCATCATACCCCCACGACTGAGTGAAAACTTGTCCTCGAGTTTATTACAATTTGGAAGGTATGAAGTTATTGACAGTACATATGACAAAACACATTTACATACACACTAACTCTATTAACATATTAAGTGCCTCGATGTACAACAAAACAAATTACAAAATTGTAGTGTTCATAGACAATGAAATTGAACATCATGATAGCCATAGATTCTCAACTCTACCACAATGTTGAAGTTGCTAGAGAAGGTCACATAGTTCCTGGTGGTGGTGGTTTTGACGGGCCTTCGTTAGCTTCTGGTGCACACGGTGGTCAAGGCATTGATGATGGTTGTCTTGCTGCTGTTGCAACTTCTGGAGGCAATCGAAAATCCTCCAACAATGCCCTCATTTTCTCCTCTTTTCTTCTAGGATCATTCACCATCCAGGCAGCCTCACCAATGTGTGCTAGGATGGAAACATCCCAAGGACATGGAGGTGCAGGGAAGAGTTCCTTCAAATTGACAAACTAGGCAATGAACTATTTTTGTTCAATATCGAACGCTTGGATCATTGTTAATTATTGGAACAAGATTTGGCACAAACAAGGATTGAAACAATTTTGGATGTTTACCTTTAAGCGAATATGGAAACTTCTTGCTTGACCTCAAATTCAATAGTTTCTTTGGTATCCTCTTCATCAGGGTTTACCTATTGGCAAATGCCTTGAACATCTTGGGGTTCATACTTCTGTTTTCCCTATCTATGGAGCTATAGATGATTTTACTCATGTCTTTTGGCAATGTCTTTTTGCTCAATACACTTGGATATGGGCATGAAAAGTTATTCCAAATTAACACACTAAATCCTGTTCGAGGACACTCATTGACGGTCACATCCCAAACAGTCGTCAATAGTTCTTTTGGTGCTAGAAGGAGGGCTGAAAATTTAGCTTATAAGTTCATAAGCCTTATAATTTTAGCACATCAACCATTCTTTGTTACTATAAAGGCTTAAGAAATTAAATACTATTTTCAGTTCATGATCAAGAAGATTGATAGTTTGGAAAATTTAAAAGTTTCAAAAGATATTCTTGATTCTAAGATTGATTCTTCATCAGAAGAAGAACAAAAGAAAGTTTTTGAATTGGGAACAAGTAGTGAAGTGAAAACTAGAAGATCAAGAAGATCACCCATTATATCTGGTTTATCAATTCGTAAGAGAAGATCTAGAAAGTCTAAGAGTTCAACATTTCAAAGGAATAGGATGGCAAATCCTTGGCAAGGAGTTACACCATTAGGATTTCAAAATTACAATGATATTCCTAAGGTAGTTTACAAATATTTGCCTGAGCCTTTCATTCCTGGAAAAGCTTATTTAGCTGAAGAATATATTCACATGTTTGAGTTAGCTTTAGCTCATGCAAATATTCAACATCAAGATCAAGCTTGTAGGTTGTTTGTATCAAATCTAAAGGATATGGCTCAGATTTGGTATTCGAACTTACCAAGTAATAGTATTACAAGTTGGGATGACATGAAGAATCTTTTCTTAGCCCAGTTTGGTAATCAATTAGATCAACAACAACTATACTGTGGGCTGATACAAGCTAAGCAAGGAGTTAAAGAGTCAATTAGAGATTTTAACATCAAGTTTCAACGAATTTGTGGACTCTTTCAAAGACAATATAGACCATCAGAAGAAATGCTTAAAGAAACTTATCTTAAGGCTGTCAACCCCAACATTTCAATTTGGTTAAGGAGAACTCCAAACTTAACTACACTAAATGACTACTTTAGTGAAGCTATACAGTTAGAAAAATAGTTGAACTTGAATCCTAAAGAAAATATTGGAATTCAAAAAAAAGAAGAAAAAGTTATGATTCCTATGCAAGATTTTTCTCAATTTAAAGCTTTACCAGGTCCATCTCATGTTAAGATAGAGCAAGAACATGAAAGAGTAGAATCTGAAAAAGGACAATTAATGAGAGATATGTCTAACAAAATAGTGAAGCTTGAAAAAGCCTTGGCAAGAGTTAATATCAAGGAAGAAAGGAAAAATATAAAGCATAAATATCAAGACAATAAGTTAGTAGAAGATGAGGATGAAAGTGACCTAATTGTGTCCAACTTTCTTGATATTGAATCTGATAATGAGTTATCTAGTGTTCATTATGCAAGTAAATCTTCTAGCAATGGATCTAGCGATACTTCTTCTCTATCAAGTTCTGAAGAAGATATGTCTTCAGATAAAGAATGTAATAATAATAAGAAAAATGGATATAGCCTCCAATCAAAAGAAAGATTAACTACTTCTAGACCCCAAAATGTTATTACTAATCCATCT
>MNCI01004678.1:45674-84109 GCA_015680685.1 Gnetum montanum
AGCTTTATCAGAAATTAAAAATGCTATACAAGAGGCTCCATATTTGGTGAAGCCTAGGCTTAAAGAAGATTTTTGATTATATTCTTTTGCTTCGAATGTTTCTATCGTTGCCGTTTTAACACAAAAAGATGATGAAGGTCAAGATGAACCAATTGAATTTTTTGGGTATTAGTTGAAAGGTTCAGAATTAAATTATTTAGACTTAGAGAAACAAGCATTTGTAGTCATCAAAGCACTTCAACAGTTTAAATATTATTTGGAAAGTTCATTAGTCCACATTATGCTAATTGAACCTGCAGTCAAGCAATTCCTAGCCCAAAATGAGATTGGATTAAAAAAAGGAAAATGGCTTATAAAGTTGCAAAGGTTCAAATTTTCATTGGAAATATGCAAAACAATTAAGGGAATGGGATTAGCCAAGTTAATAACTAGAGAAAGTGAAGTATGTACACTTGACACCCATGAAGAGAATTGGTATGATGAAATTCTCAAATTTCTTAATAGAAAGAAAATCCGAAATAATTTAACTACAAGTCAAAAGAGAGCTTTCTTCAAAAGAGCACAAAGATTTGTTGTTAAAGACGGTATATTATATAGAAAATATTTTTGAGGGATTTTATTAAAATGTGTTCATAATGATCAAATTAGTTTCATTTTGGAACAATTTCATGATCATTTGAATTTATTTTATGAATCCCCTAAGTCGACTATGCAACATATACTTCGATATGGATATTAATGGCCTTCCATGTATCAAGACATTAGTTCAAAGATTCAAAAATGAAAAATTAAAAAGGCTAGAGCCCTTTTAAAGCCAGTAGTTGCAAATAGACCATTCAGCAATGGGGTTTGAATTTTATTGGTACAATTACTCCTTCAAGAGCTGGACACAAGTTTATTCTCATGGCTACTGATTATTTTACTAAATGGTCTAAAGCAAAGGCTTTAAGAGGAAGTTCAGCATCAGATGTGATTAAGTTTCTAGAAGACCAAACTCTAAGTAGATTTGGTCTACCCGAAGTGTTAGTGTCAGACAATGGACCCGCCTTCAAATCTGAAGAGTTTATCAAATAGGCATAAGAAAAATCTATTTTCTTATTTTCCTCATCAAACTATTATCCTAAGGAAATGGCCTAGTAGCATCCACCAACAAAAAGCTTATCGCTTATATCAAGAAATCGATGGATGGGAATCTAGGAAATTGGATCAATTATCTACAATCCGCGTTATGGTCAGATTGAATTAGATTCAAGAGAGCTATTGGGACATCACCGTATAACTTAGTTTATGGTTTTCCAGTAAGAATTACAAATAAGATTGTAAGCTCAGCTTCTGAATTTGTACAAAGATATAGTGAAAAAACTGATAAAGATAGAAGTTTCATGACTTTGTTTATTAAAAGAGAAGCTGAAGTAGATAAAGCAAGGGATAATTTGTTACAGAATACCTCTCAAGTTAAAAGATGGTTTGATAAGAAAGCTATGAAAAGAACTTTCAAGATAGGGGATCTTGTCCTATTATGGAATATGAAGAAACCAAATAAGTTTACACCAACGTGGATTGGTCCATTTCAAATTACAAAGCAATTATTAGAGGATACTTACAAATTATCAAATTTGGATGGCATGGAGTTGAAATTTCCATATAATGTTTTGCATATAAAACATTATTTTGGACAATTGCATACAGCTTGAAGATACCCTCACACAAAGTAATATATGTATATACTATTAGATATAATATTACTAGGAGTATAGTATTAATTATTATGTTTAATTATGCTATTGGTATATAGTTAGATAAGTAGATAGTATATTATAATAATAAATATATTTATGATAAATTTATTTAAATTAGAAAATAGTTTAATAATTTAATTCCTACAAGTGTGACAAGTGGGAGAGGTGACTAATCAACCACTTAGTGGGAAGTTGTCTCAATTAAGTGAAGATATTGACAAGTGGTTAGAATGTGCAAAAAGAGGGAAATTTGGTTAAAGACTCTTGGAGGGAATTTTAAATTTCTAGCTACTATAGAAAGATGATTGGGTTGCCTAGGATTTCCTTATTTTCCAATTCAAATTGAGTAGAGAAAGTGAGAAGAGAGCTAATTTGAAAGAGAAGATGGATTTTGGGAGAACAATGAGAAAGCCTTTCATTCCTTATGTGATGGGATGTTGCCCAGAATATGTGTTAAAGACTTACATGAAAGCTAGAGCATGTGGAACACCTAAAGAATGTCCTTTCATGGCTTGGTTGGTTGATGAATTCTCATTCCTCACAAGAGGTTTAGAAATAGAATCAAATATTTGGGAACAGTATCAAAATTGCACCTAAAAAGAGGAAGGGGAAAAAGAACTAATCAATGAAGATTCATGGGAAGAAGTCTTTGTGTCCTAAGAAGAAGAAGAAGGACCCAATTTGGAAGAAAATAAGAATTCATCTAAAAAAGAAGATGAGAGGATTGCTGAAGAAAAAGCTCAAGAAGATCAAGTTGAAAGCTCCAGCAAGCTAGAAAATAATAGAACAGCATTCATCACTTTAGAGATTGCATATGAGAAGGTTAGAGATATGAGGATTCCTACCAGAGTAACCCTCACCATTCTATTTCCATCTCAAGAATAGTCCATGAATAAAGGACTTGATAGTGTACAGTTTGTTTGTTTTTTTTAGGAATTATGTTTTTATACCACCAAACCTTATGTTTGATGAGAATTTTCCTCTATAAAGATTAATCTTTTCAACTGTAAAAAGTTCAACAAAAGCTTCAAGTACAGTTCATTTTTAAAATGGGGCTTGCATAAATTTTTTTAAGCCTTTTAAAGGGGGAAAAAATATTGGCACATTTTGGCCATTTCATGTAACAGGTTGGCATGATAAAATTGATTAAAGGTTTTTGCAGTTTTTAGTACCCTCTTATTGTTAGTTGGAAAAGTGGGGGGAATTCCACAAACCATTAACTATGTTTTCTCACTAAATTCATAAGGGAGTTTTTAAAAATCCATTGCAAAGCAATTTTCGATGTTGAAAAATTGGAGGAAAGGCTACTGTACTTTTTTAGAATAAACAAAATTTCAGCTTGTGGATAAAGAGAAAATGCAGGAGAAAGATACGACGTAACGCAAAATACAGAAATCCTCATTTTTGCATTAAATGGAGTTCTTCAGCTCTCTATTCTATTCTTGTTCGTCCATCATCATCCTCATCTTCTTTTTCATCTATTTTCTTTGTCTTGCGGGTCTGTCTCTATCAGCATTTCCTTGCCGTTTTCATTTTTATGAATTGCGAACAGAGGACCAAGCTTAGGCTCGGGATTCTCGTTTGCCTCCTGGCATTGGCCGTGAAATTTTTGTTTGTAGGTCGAAGCAACAAAAGAAGAATCCAGCAGCAAAAATAGCAGCAGAGAAAGGAAGCTAGTTTTTTTTTCGTCGTAGCCGCAATAATCGCTTTGTGCTTGCGAAGAGATTTTGGGTCGGTGGCGTAGATGCAAGAGGCCAAGCCAGTCGGTTCTGCATCTTCTTCTCATGTCATTTGGTGCAGGGGCACTGTAGCACTAATTGGTGTTGTTAGTCTTGCTTCTTCTTCTTTTGGCGCTGCATAGGGATAACAAATGGCCTGGTTTCTAGAACGCTCCTTCTCTTAGCCATATCTGGCATCTCAGGCCTACACTCAGCCTCAAGCTCCGATGTTGGTGGCCTCTAATGGCCTTGTGGGCATTACTACTGCTAAGCCTCATGTCGTTTCCCCTTCTGCCGGATATTAGGCTTCTTTTGCAAATTCTAAACAACAATTTTTGAGTACTGGGCCATCCAGGAAGCTGCGCTGCAACTGCCTCCGTTGCAGCTGCAACACAATCCTGATGTTGATCTCAAATTTCAAGTCATTAACAGCGGCAACAACTTGGAAGATGATGAATTAAAATCTTCTCTTCAGAAAAAAGCACAAGAATGATCAAAAAGCTACACAAAGTAGACTTGGATGAGTCACTTAACTTGATTAATATCAGCATTTACTATAACATGAAGCAAGAGTGTATGACAGAGTCACGTGTATTCATGCCGAAGAAAAGAAATTAATTACAATCAGGTTGTGGAAAAAGCCATAACTTTGGTTCGCTAACAAATTGTGGGCAACTTATTAAAGCCTAGGATTATGCGAGGTTAACCGGGTTTCTAGCATGAGCGTGCTAGTACGAGCGGTGGCCATGCTTACCAATGGCATCTTCATGCTGAACCTGGACTACGACGACCACTACATCTATGAAATCATCCATACAGATGGCCACTATTCTCAAGGATAACACAAACTACATAACGTCAAAAAATGCTTCACATGACGTGACACTCGCTTTGTGTTGAAAACGTGAGAGTGCAACTCCACTTATGCATTCGGTTGTACACACATACATATATATTTATATATCAACTCATCCATGTATGCATCAACTCCATGGTTACTATCTCTATAACTATGATTTAAATAACAATAAAATATGTTATGATTTAAAAAAGAAAAGAAAGTTATGGGACAACTATTCAAAGTTCCATATGAATTGAACACTTGATCATGGCGGTTGCAACTACAAGATATTCATCACCTATAAACATTTAACCCTATGGTGAATATAGCCACTAGATACTTGGCTTCATTTTAAATTTCCTATAAATGTTGTAATTTCATGACAATTGTAGCCTCTTTGTAAAGAAGACATTGTGAAAGATTTCTTGTAAGATGACTTGTTAAAGACAACATTTCAACCTCTTTGTCATAGTCCTGTGAGTTATGCTTTTTTTTATTCTGTTTAAATTGTTTAGCTAGTGGTTTAGATAGTATTATGCTTGACAAGTAATTTTGGGATTTTTAGATTGCTCTTATTGTTCTTGTTGCATGATAGAAAATTTCTATTAAAATTTTACCATAGATGACCTTGTGTTTGAAAGCCTTAAGAGAATTTTAGTAGTGAATTTTATTATTGGGAAATGTATAAGAACCACTATTGAGATTGTTGTAAGAAAGCCTCTGCATGTAGTCAAGCCGTTGAATAATTTAATAGTCAAGAGAGTTCAGAAAATCTTTGGTATTTTGATAGGACCAGAATAGCTTCTTTTGTCTTTAAAGTGAGTCTCCATGGTATTTCAATCATAAATTTTCAAGTCTTTTGAAGGTTCTATTGAATGCAATTGTTGACATCCATTATCTAGCCAAAATAGAGTCTGGTACGTGATAGTTTACGCAGCAATTTTTTGGGTAACATAGTAGGATTCTCTTGAAGAAATTGCTTATTTGAGCCTTGGAAGTTTGAAAAATTTGTAGTTATTGAATTTGGGATCGCTTTATTGTGAAGTGTTTACTCGCATCATTTTACCTTATTTAAACATTTGAGATCTTTACACAAATCTACTTTCTTTTTCTCTTCTTTCTATTTCCATTGAATCTCGCTCTATTTCTAGTTTTCTTGTGGAACTATCTCTTTCTCTGGGGAAAATTAGAAGTAGATTCGCAGAGTTGTGCTCAAATGTTTTTGCAAAAATTTATTTGTTACACGTAGGTATTATAAGGACTGCATAGACTAGGCAATTGAATAGAATAGGAACTCTCAACAACTCATAGTACTTTGCAAAGTTGGCTGAATCTCTTTAAGATAAGTCATTTATAGTTTTACACACAACCCAATCATTTCATTTTTCATAATAGCACACCACAACAATACACACACATACTCACATTAACTATTGAGTCTATTTGGAGGTATCTGGGCCTTGGTGTTGCCATAGACCAGCAAGCACCTAAATTCTGTTTAAGGACACTTGTTGGCGGTCGTGTCCCAAATGGTCGCCAATAGTGTTGTACCGCTGACTGTCTCTAGTGTTCTTCCTAAGCGGTGAAGTGCTTTTGTTCGAAGAAGAAGAAATTTTAGTCTTGTTTCAATGTGCTATTTACTGTTATGTTATTTTCCTTGTGATCAACCCTAAGGGTTTGTTTAAGCTCCCAACGATGTGAATGATATCCTATGTTCTACGTAGCACACAAATAACTAAGTCCCGGCAATGGCGCCAATGATGAGTGGCGAGGTACCCCTACACTCAACCATATGAATACAAGCGTTACACATGCAATCCGGTCGAACTCCAAGGACTAAGTGTTTATGCACCTTATGGAACACTTAAGGTTAATCAATTGTTGTCTTCCTAGACTTACTTGTATTGTCACAGTTGTATGGTTAAGTAGGTATGAGGTATATGATTTTTATGTCTTTTATCTTTTTATCACCTATGCTAAGAGAAGAAAGGGTGAAGAGCCTAAGTAACTAACTTTCATTAACTAAGCGTTAATCGTCCTAGCATCAGTATCCATTCCCACTTGCCGTACACACCCTGAACCAGTGCAACGCTACTAGGATTACCAAATGCTATTCGTTGCTGGGTTACCAAGCGTAGCACACATGCTCGAAGTGGTCATACTGAATGTACTTAACTAGGAGAGTAAGGGTTGAGAGAGATTTAATTATCTAAGAAAGCAATTAAACATTTAACATTAATTAAGTCCTATTTAGCTTAGTCCATGCACTGCAAGGTTTATCAGAAAGTTCGTCTTTATTTCCGTACACAAATGTGTGCTTAGGTACAATTTGCTCGAATAAAGATCCGTTCACTTTGAGACTCCTACTGCAGGAACATGGAAATTATTCTATCTTTGGAATGGTAAAACTACCAGAGTTTTGCTAAGGGTCTAGATCTAGATTGAGAAACAAGGGAAAGCTGCCTCTTATTTATAGAACTGGCGATAGGCTACGATATCGCATACACGATATTGCAGGGGCGTATGCGATATTGCTGATGTGATATTGCAGCCCATGCGATATCACGTCCCATCAAACTTGATAAAGAAGGGGTATGACTAGATCCATTCTCAAAAGATTTGCTTGCATAATGAACACTAGATAAGTCATTATCAGATTCAATATCAAAGAAGTTGGACATAACAACATCACTTTCATCCTCATTGTTTGATACCTTGGTATCTTGATGTTTATGTTTCCTATTTTTCTTTTCTTCCTTGAGTTTAACTTTTACTAAAGCTTTTTCTAGTTTCACTATTTTGTTGAACAAGTCTCTTATTAATTGTCCTTTCTAGATTCTTTGCTTTCTAACTCTTGCTCTATCTTAATATGAGATGGCCCCAGTAATGCTTTAAGTTGAGTAAAATCTTGCACAAGAATCATCATTTTCTCTTCTCTTTTATGAATTGAGGAATTTCTTCATTGTTCAAGTTTAGTTGTTTTTCTAATTGTATAGCTTTACTAAAGTAGTTATTTAGTGTTAACAAGTTTGAAGTTCTTCTTAACTAGAGTGAAATATTGGGATTCACAGCCTTAAGATAAGTATCTCTGAGCACTTCATTTGATGGTTTGTATTGTCTTTGAGAGAGCCCACAAATTCTTTGAAACTTAATATCAAAATCTCTAATTAACTTTTTGACTCCTTGCTTAGCTTGTGTTAGCCCACAATACAGTTGTTGATTTAATTGATTATTAAATTGGGCCAAGAAAAGACTTTTCATATCATCCCAACTTATGATACTATTGCTTGGCAAGTTTGAATACCAAATTTGGGCCATATCCTTTAGATTTTCCACAAACAACCTACAAGCTTGGTCTTGGTGTTGAATATTTGCATGAGTTAAAGCTAACTCAAATAGATAAATTTATTCTTTAGCCAAGTAAGCTTTTTTGGAAATAAGAGGTTTAGAAAAATATTTATAAACTGCCTTAGGAATGTTATTGTAGTTCTAAAATCCTAATGATGTAACTCTTTGCCAAGGATTTTCCATCCCATTATAATTTCTTTTGATTGATGAACTCTTATATTTTTTTGAGTTTCACTTATAGACTAATAAACTAAATAGAAGGGGTGATCTTCTTATCCTTCTGGTCTTTACTCCACTACTTGTTCCAAACTCAAGAACCTTTTTATGTTCTTCCTCTCAATAATTGGTCTTATAATCAAGAATTTTTTTGGAACCTTTGAAATCTTCCAAACTATCAATCTATTTGATCATTAACTGAAAATAGTATCTAATTTTTAAGCCCTATTAGCAATAAAGAACTGTTGGTGTGCTAGGATTATCAGGCTTATGAACTTAGAGGACAAATTTTCAACCCTCCTTCTAGCGTTAAAAGAACCATTGGCGATCATTTGGGACTGCCAACATTGGTAGCCTTTGTTCTTGTGATCTTCAAAGTCACAAAATCAAAGGTGTTCTTCAAATAAGGTTTAGGTACTTGTTGGTCTCTGGCAACACCAAGGCCCAAATTCTTCCAAAAAGACTCAATGGTTATGAAATGAACTAAACATGAGTATTTGTTTGCTGTTGTGAATGTTGAAATGGTTGGGTTGTGTATGAAACTATAATTGGCTATCATAAAAGAAATTCAGCTAACTTTATCAAATACTGTGAGTTGTTGAAGGTTCCTATTTTGTCAAATCATTTAGTTTATATAGTCCCTATAGTACATTACTTGTAACAAAAAAATTTTACAAAAATGTTAGACCACAATTATGCTAATCTACTCCTAATTTCCCACAAAGAAAAAGTTTCACAAGAAAACTAGAAATAGAGCAAGATTTAATGGACTTAGAAAGAGAAGAAAAGGAAAGCAGATTTGTGTGAAATCTCAAATGTTTAAGGAGGATAAATTGATACGAGAAAACGCTTCATAATAAAGTTATTCCAATTCAATTTAACTACAAATTGTCCAAGCCCTTTGAGCTCAATAAGCAATTTCGTAAAGACAATCTCATTACAATACCAAAAATACTACGTAAATGACAAATTATGAATCTCTATTTTGGCTAGTTAATAGTTGTTAAAAATTGCATTCAACAAAACCTTCAAAATTTGACAATTTCAGGATTGAAATACCAAGGCAATACACTTTAAAACAATGAAGCTATTTCAATCATCTCAAAATACCAAATATATTCCTAGATCCTCTATGCTCAAAATAGGTAGTTTCGTTAAGACATTATTGTTAAATTGCTCTAGAGGCTTTTCAACAACATAAACTCTTTTATGGAAAATCTTAATAAGAGTCTAATATTGCGCAAAAATAGAACTATAAAAGCAAACCTCATCCTCAGCCCACTTAAGACCTTCCCAAGCAGCCACCACGTTATTTAAAATGTATCTTCCTAGAACAAAGCCAGTCTGATGGGGGGAAATAATAAGGGTAAGGATTTTATTTAATCGCAAGGCCAAACATTTTGCCCAAATTTTGTAAACCACATTAAGTAAGGTGATAGGTCGCCAATTGGAGATACAAGTAGGATCTCCTGATTTAGGGAGAAGACGAATAATCCCTTGGTTTAAGATTGGTCCCAAAGAGCCAGTAAGCGTAGCCTCTTTGATAACATGGAAGAGGTCAGAACCTACCAGATCCCAATGCTTTTGGAAAAATTCGGCTGGAAAACCATCATAACTCGGGGCTTTCCCAAGGCTTAGGTTAAAGCAAGCCTGTCGAAGCTCAACTAGAGTAATATTGGCTTCTAAAATTGTTAGCATAGAAGAATTAACCAGTTTAGGATAATTTAGAGTGGCGGATGTGAAGGATGCGGGATCCATAGGAGTAGTGGTGAATAAGGCCTCAAAGTGTTCTTTAAGATAAGAGAGAAGACTATTTTGGTCAGTGATAATGGAACCATTTATGGAGAGTTTATCTAAAGAGGGTGAAGGGGAGGATCGGTTAAGGTACTAAAAGAATTCTTTACAGTGCTCATCTTGAATTTTTAGCCAAGTGAGTCGACTTTTATCCAAGGCACCTTGTGCCTTATATACTTCCCAATGTTGAAAGGCAATATGGGCTCTAGCAAGCTCCCCTTGAAGGTGACTATTAAAGGGATCATCAGTTAGTTTGGTCGTAAGGTGCTCAATGTTAGAGCATATGTTGGTGTACTCTTGCCGAGAGCGAGAGGCAACTTCCTTACCATAATGACAGGCGAAATTCCTAACTCTACTAGTAGTTTGAAGCCACCAGTGGATCCAACCCTTTGAACCCAAGGGTCTTGGTTCAGCGTTCCAAAGGCTAGAAAGAAGTTGTTAGGCGAAAGGAGAAGAGAAACATTGACTATGTAGCCTAAAGAGATGATAATTCCGTCGTTGGTGGTCATTATGGATCTGCATAGATAAAGTAATAGGGAAATGATCAGATAAGGTTGCGTGTTGGTGGACTTTAGTATTAGAAAGGGTTTGCCAAAAAGAAAGGGTGGAAAAGTAATACCTATCTAACTGACTATAAATGCGAGCCTGCCCCTTACGAAGATTGTTTCAGAAGAAGCTGTTTAGAGAGCCACTAGCAGTGTCTGCAATGACGTCCGAAAGAAAGAAATATTTCTTAAAATTTGACCAGGCTTGAAATTCGTGATGCGGAAGTTGAGAGAAAACCCCCCCAAGCTTATCATGAGAGAATTCCATCATGTTAAAATCACCACCAAAAATTCAAGGAATAGAAGGGAGGCTATGAGTGAGTTCATGCCACAATCGAGCTCGTTTGGTAGAGTCATTGGGGACATAAATAGAACAAACTCCAAAGGGACCATGTGAGGAAGAGAAAATAGACCAGGCCACTCGGTGACCTAAATTGGACCCATGCTGAAGGAGTTTGTCTTTCCAATAAGCTGGATAAAGAATGGTTGCGCCACCTTTGCCACACTCATGCGAAGTAGCAAGAACAAAAGAATGGGGAAGAAACCAATGGGCTGAAAAAGATAATTGTTCGGCTGAGATCTTGATTTCTTGGAGGAGGAGGAAATCCAAAGTGAGATTTAGGCTAGAGATAAAGTTGCTGGCTCTTTTGCGACGAAGCCTATCAGTTAGGCCTCGGACATTCCAAGATAGGAAGTTCATGGAGAAGCTCTAGATGTTATGAGTGACAGGGCAGTAGAAGGATCGGGGTTAGGAATGTCAGTTGTCATAGTAGTGGAAAGAATTGCAAAGGAGTTGCTTGTATTAACAGTTAAAGCTGGGTTAGTTTTGGGCAAAGGAGAGGAAGGAGGAATAGTGGTTTTAGATGCTTTGGCCCTTTTCCTTCCTCCTACCATGACAAACTCATCCCGTAAAAGTGAGTCTTGGACTGATTGTGAGTGGATGATTGGTGCTTTAGACCTGGCCTTAATGAGAGAATGGGATTGAGAGACTCTTGCCTTGAAGGGAGTAGACGAGGAAGAAAGGTGTGAAGCATTGTTAGAAGTAGAACCGAACTTAATGGGAGCAACTGGTGGGTTAGGTTGAGGAGTGACTACAGGACTGGATTTGGGAGGATTGGTTTGAGATTTTTTCTTAGCTAGAAAGGGACAGATGGAAATGTGGTGCTCTGCACGATGGCAGTAGCTACAGGAGTTAGGAAGATAAAAATAGTCTACCTTTTGTTTAAAAGTTTTGCCTCCAGCTCCTAAGGATAAAGTGGTTTTCTTTTGGGAAATGTCTAGTTTGATACAATAGCGACGATAGTGAGCCCCGTTAACCTCAATTCCATGGTCAGAGATGACTCTACCTAAGGTGCTAACTATGTCTCGTTCAATACGTAAAAAGATTAAAGGAAGATGAGGTAGCTCTACATAACAAGGGATAATATTAAAGGTTGGGTTGCTGATATTGAAATCAAATTTCCAGGCTTGGGCGATAAGTGTAGCATTACGAGCAGGAAAAATTTGAAGAGAGAGAGCTTTCTCGATTTGAGAAGCCTCAGAAAGTTCAGCAAGGACAAAATTACGAGCATAGTATCGAGCGTGTAAGACTTAAATTCCGTGGGCTTGTAAAATAGTTTTAATATGCAGATTGATGCTTAAGGAGCGAGGTAGATAACCTACTATCTGAAAAAAAATAAAACGTGTAGAAAAGTCTTGAGAAATAGAGTCAAAAATATCTTCAGGTAACAGAAAATCCAAAGATTCTGAGTTGGGAGAACTTCCCTGAGGAGAAGAAGGAGCAGCTACTAAAGATTCATCCATATCCTTGCGTGAAAGGAGCTCCTCGTCCATTGGAATAGGCTCAACGCCGATAGGAATGCAGTGGCAGCCCTGGTACAACCTGCAGCAATAGCACCACAATGCAGACCCTACTGCCCACTGCAACCGCAGCCCCACAGCCACTAGAGTGTGGCACAGCAACCCTGGCTCACAGCCACCAAAGCGCGGCACTCATGGCAGAAGGTCTAGCGCTCCTAGATCCTCTTTTCTGAGTTTCCCCAGTGCTGGTTTCAGATCTAATTCCAGATCTGGGTTAATTCCCAGATTTGCAGAAGGTCGGCCACAACAGCAGCGCACGATCCGCTACTCAGGCCGCATTCAGGCAGACCTCTGGAGCTTCAGATCTCGTGCCCAGCAGAGCGCCCACGCGAACGCCATGCACCCTGCCACGCCCAACGCAACTCCACCCGCGGTGCCTCTATTTACACACGCAGAGAGAGACAGGCAAAACACGATGGCTCGTTTTCAGCAGCAACAGTTGAAAGGGTTTGTCAAAATGTGGGAGACGCGTAGCCTGGATGGAGTGGAGTAGAGAGCGCACCGGTAGAGGCAATGGCGCAGTGGTAGCGGCATCGGCGGAGCAACGATAGAGAGCGTCAATTACAAACAAATTTGCATAAGATGCAGCTATCATTGATGTCTTTAGCAATAAAAAAAAATAGGAAGAAATGAACTCACACAATATAAACAATGCAGCTAAATTGATGTCTTTAGCAAGCCATCTTACAAAAAATCTTCAATTGTCTTTTTTCAAAAATCCTTCTCCTTTCTTTATGAATAAAAATACCCCATGCTAAAGTAAAAATATCCTGTAAACCTCTTTTCTTTATGAATAAAAATACCCCATGCTAAAGTAAAATAGCAGGTTTAATAAATTTTAGCAAAATTAACTAATTCTGGCCATGTTGATGATAAAAGAAATACCAACAATTGGATAGGCATATTTTTCATCTCAATTTAACAAGCCAAATTGGTAATGTGTTTCCAATTGTTAAAGTTATTTAGTTAAGAATCTCTTTGTGAACAATAAAACTAGGATGTCTTTATTTTCACATAAATATAAATAGCTTGTTTTTTTTGATTATTTTGGAAAAAATAAAAACCTTTTTTTAGATTTAAAAAAATGAAAAAAAAAAGTCAAAAAACTAATTGGATGTAACTATTAATGGAAAAGCTTTTTAGCGGTACTTAATGCAGAAAAACAAAGATCGCTCCACGGATACATAAATCTTAATCTTAACTTGCATGATAAATTCTCATCAAATCTAAAGTGAAGCTTCTCGGCTTGCGCTTTACTCGTTTTCTTTTAACCGCTGCCTCTTTTTGTATGGAAAAATCCGCACAGTTGAAAAAGAAACCTGCTAATTCAGCCGTGGAATCACAACCTTTATAAGGTCGGCATAAAGGCAGCACCGATAGCCTACAGTTTTTTGTAGGCGATCCAGCAAACTAAAGCCAGATCGGTTCAGCAGTATCATAAGATTATTGGGATGGATTCTGAAGTACTAGACCTGATCCGCAAGTATCTGCCACAGTTAAGGATCGAAAGATCTAGAAATGACCCTGCATTCAAGATGATTCTATCGCAGCCTCTCAAGAGCATGCCTCAGTACCAGGCCCTAATAAGCGCCTTGAAAGGTTACGGCTTTGGGCCTTTCTGCACCAAGTGCGGCTCTTCTTTCACCCGTTTCAGGTACTTTGATAATTCTTCATCAGGCAAAGGTGTGCAGCCGCGGTATAGGTGCCAGCATTGTCATGATTTATTCACTTTTGGCGGGAGACGCTACTCCAAGCGGAATAAAGTGGAGCAACCTCTTCAAAGTTTCCTAACGGATGGCAAGGTGTTTGTAATTAAACCTGGCTGCAATTATCCCATGAGTTTAGGCATAGACCCTCCTGAGATCCTGCCTCGTGGGATGAGCATTGAAGCTCTAAGAGATGATTCTACTGTGGAGCAAAAAGCTCATCCCATCATAGAGCACATGGAAGGTTCTCAATGTTCAGCAAATAGTTATGTCACAAAGGTGGATCCACAAAAGCATAAAAGTTTCTATAAGGATGAAAAGAATTCGGCTCAGGGAATTCAAACGACCAGTGCAGTTGGGGAAGGGAAAAACGGCAAGTTGATGGATTGTCACGGTGATCACACCAGGCTTGTATACGACAACATTTTCCAGGAAAATTACACTATGGTAGAAAATCCTCATCTTGGGAAGCGTGGCTCAAATTTTCTATTATTCCTCCCAACCAATGTAATGGATAAGAGTTTTGTGATGCCGAAAGATTTCTTTGGTGAATCCTGTAATAAGAATCAGAATTGGCATGCAGATAATAATAATGCAGTGGAGAATAAAAGTTATGGTTACTACAATTATGAAACAATGGAGAAGCCTGAGAAGAAACTTTTGCATGTTAGCCAAAATGGAAACAGCACCAAGGCTACACAAGAGGAAGTACCTACGGAGAATGGGATGCCTCCACTTAAATTTTATGATTTCTTTGGAATGGCTGAGAACTCTCGCTGAGAGAAATGGATAGCTTTGCAGTTTGTAGTAGTGATTTTTTAAGGTGGAATTTTCATTTTCTTTCTTGTATTCGTTGTTTTATGAACAGGTTTTTGTTGATACGGAACCAAACAAAGTTTGGTTAAATGTTTCATAAAATCATGTTGAACTAAAATGCTAATAATGCTTTTCAGAGATTTTAAATCAAAGTTTTTCTTAAAAAAAATTGTGCATCGCTTTAATAGAGTTAATTTATGCGTCCGAGATTCATGATTCCCAAGAAAATTTGGCGGTGGATTCGGGCACGTGTACAGAAGCAAGCAAACGTGTAAAATCCGCATTGGGTACGTAAATTATAATTTTTCGTGCAATGGTGTCTCGATTTTCAACTTTCAACCAGAATATTCATTCTCCATTAAAATCTTATCTATTTTTACCTGCAAATCGTGTCCAATCTTACCTGTTTTTGTTTTTACCTACAAATTGCGTCCATGACAGACGCTCCTACTTTTCCATTCATAGGGAATTGGATGCTTCCACTACCAAACTCTCCAAACACCTTATTTCTTTCTTCCAGCTCTGAAATTCTTTGCTTCATCTTTAGTTTTTCTTAGTATCTCACCTCATCTGAAGGCAATGAGGAAGGAGGAGATGAGCGTTTCTCTTAATGAAGGAGGTCTCGTCTGCCTAGTCTATGAAAAATATCCCAAAAGAAAGGTCCATATCGATGAGGATTGCTTACACTGCCCTTTTGCTTACTCTAACCATTTGTTTACTTGGGGTCGCTTGCGCGAACCTTCACTTCCCTACTTCTAGGTTACCTAGTCTAGCGATGTTAAGGTTTTGTCAATTTTTTCATGTTTGATTACAATTTGTTCAAGGACATAAAGTATTTGAAGGTTCTCGTTGAATTATTTTTTTTCTAATCGCCTGTTATTTTTCAAAACTTTTCCTTTTTGTTTTGTACTTTGGTTCAAGATTAATGGTCCAACCAAATATTAGAAAATTTTCATCCCTATCTTTATTTAACGTTGCAGAGTTTAATGTTAGGGTGAACGCTTGAAGAAAATTGACTGTAGAAAGAACAGATTCTCTGTAGAAAGAGAACATATTCTCTTGGCTGAATATTTATTATATTTTTCATCATTTAACAATTTCAAAACAGTATTCAACACTTACCTCATCAAAACCATTCTTTAATGTTTTAGATAATTGAGTTTTTATTTTTGAAGTGTGCTTAAGTTCTTAGTGCATCGATGTCGCTCTTTGAAGGTGTATTAGAAAAAAAAATTACTGAAGTGGTTTTGCATTATCGTTAAGCTTCCAGAAAACATTTCACTTTAATCAGTTAATGCCTCTGAGAACGTTCTGTTTGGTTTCTAGTTTAATTGTAGTTATGACACTTTGTTTTTTTTTTTTGGGTTGGTTGGTTTGTTTCTTACTTTCTTTTGATCAAAGCAGAAAAGATTAATGAATAGAATCGAAATTATGCAAACCAAACCCTACTTGCAGTCATTGGTCAAATCCTTTTGCATGCATTACAGTTGCTTTCACTGTTCTTCAACTTGGGCTTTATTCTTTCATTCAAAAAAGCAATTCCTTCGTGATGCCATATTTCATATTTTATGAAATCATGCACTTGTTTTAACAGTTATTAAGTACATTTGTCTATGATTTTCTATTTTTTTTCTATTTCTTATTGAAATTTCATCTTGTTATTTTTAAATTTATTGCTATTTTGCATTTTTAATTTTTCCCTGACTGTCTTATTGTTTTGCATTTTCAGATTTATTGCATTGAATAACATTTTAGTGTTAAAGCTTTTAAGACATTTTTCTAAAAGCTCTTTGCTAACACAAAAAGAAAAAATAAATACCCTTAGTCACAGTAATTTGGGCAATTGGTAAGTATATCTATTTGTAATTTTTTTTAAATTCATTAGTCATATCTCATTTTTTAATTTTTACCATTAATATTTACAGATTAATAAAGATGACTTCTATTTAAGACGTAGATAGCAATGAGAATGAAATAGATAATATTCTATTGGAGAAAAATGCATGGTAAGAAGAAAATGTCTTAGATTGTAATGTGGACATTTTGAAACCATTTGCAAAAGGTAGATTTATTTTGAAATCTCCATTAAAACAATTCGTAACAAAATTAGACACTTGTAGGAGTGGAGGAGGTGGAAGCAAAAGATAGAAATGTCATGTATGTAGCCATGAATTCACTGCAAGTGGTACACGAATACATCATCATTTCTTTTAGACATTATAAAATAAAACAGCAACAGGTGTTATTGCATGTAAATTTCCATATTTTGATATTCAAAAAGCTATGTATGACTACTTTCAAGCAAATACTATGTTAAAGAGCATTACTATAAGTATTTGAACAGAGGAAAGTAAGAACAAGACAAAGGATGTTGTACAACCAGCAAAAAGAAAAGTGCTTAAACAAACAGAAATAAGTTTTCAAGTTGAAAACAAAAAGAGCTGATATTAGTATTGCAAAAATGTTTTATACAAATGGATTACCATTTAAACTTACACATACTCCTTCATTCAAAGAAGCAATTTGTTGTGCCATTGATGCAGGTAATATTTTTAAATTTTAAATTATCATTTTTTATTTTAAATTATTAGTAAAACTAATATTTTTATATGGTAGGTCCATCTAATATCCCTCCAACTAAAGATAAAATTCGAAATGATCTTCTTGATGAGAAGTATGAACTTGGCATGAAAAAATTGGAGGAATGGAAGCAATTTTGGCAACAAAGTGGTTATTCTGTTATAATGGATGGATGGACTGATATTTGTCAACATCCATTAATTAATATTATAATTAGTTGTCAACTTGGACCATTTTTTCTTAATGCTACAGAATGCTCCAATCATATAAAAGATGCTAATTTTCAAGCCAAATTATTAGAGACAGCAATTGCAACTATTGATTCAAAAACATTATTCAAATTATAACAGATTCAGCTCCTGCAGGAAAAATGATAGAAATGATTCATCCAAATATATTTTGGATTCTTTGTTGTGTTCATTCTCTAAATAATACACTTCATGATATTGGTAAAATTGATTGGGTGAAAAAGCTTATTATAGATGTAAGAGACATACAAATTTTCATTTGCAATCATCATTATTCAAATTCCTTGTTTATGAATGTAGCAAAAATAAGATTTTCAAAAGGCCTATAGAAATAAGGTAATAGAATACAAAAATGTATATTGTGTGTTTTTAAGAAATTTGATTTATTAATGCTAAACTAATTATAAATTTTGTGAAATAGGTATGCTTCATATTTCATAATGTTGGAGAGAATGCAAAAGATACAAGAATTATTACAATGGTTATAACCAGTAAATGGAAAAACTGGGAGGAAGCCAACACAGCTATGGAAAAGAGTTTTAGAGAAAAGATTTTATCAGATTAGTGGTGAAAACAAATGAAGTAAGAAATAATTTATTTGAAATATAATTCTTTATTTTTTATTGTTTGCATCTTTATATCTTATTAAAAATAAGTATTTGTTATATTATAGGAGGATTGTTAGCTGCAACCTATTGTTGATTTCATTCGTTATGCTAATACAGATACACCTGCATTTGGAGAAATTTATGTGATTTATGAAAATATGTTAATAGAAATTAAAAATAGGGTTATAGAAATGGATAGCTCTCTTGGTTTTTATAATGCTCAGTTACTTCCATTGATTTTAAAAAGATGGAATGCTACAAATACCCCATTGCATATGGCTACATATGCATTAAATATTAAGTGGTATTATTCAAAACATAGAAATAAAAATCCAAAAAGACCTTGTGATGATTTTGATGTAAGAACAAGTTTTTTAGAATATGTTAAACGATTATATTCACCTTGTGAGGCTAGCTTAATTAGAAAGGAATGGCTTTAATTTACTAAAGGACATACAAAAGCATTTAAATGTGAAGATGCTATACTTGATATGGATGGAATAGCTCAAGAAGATCCAGCTGGATGGTGGAGTTTGCATGTTGGAGATACTCCTAGACTTCAAATTTTAGCAGTGAAGCTTCTTTCTCATGTAATACGATTAGTTTTTCATTAAACATATAACAAATATTAATACGTATTAATTTTCTTAATTAATTTATGAAATGTGATATTTGAAAACTTGAAATAGTGATGTTTTATATATCATTATGCATTCTCTAAATACCATGATTAGTAGGCTATTAGGTTTGAAGCTTCAAATGAGTTTGTTTATTGATGAAGTTTTGAATAATTTATAAAATGAATCTTTTAACAATGCAAAAATTTATTCTTGTTTTTATTATTTATGTAGGTTGCATCTTCTTCTGTTGCTAAAAGAAATTTGTCAACATATTCTTTCATTCATCGGATCAAAAGAAATAATCTAACTCCAAAAAGAGTTGAAAAATTAGTATATGTTCATAGCATGATTAGATTGGGAAAAAAAGGAAATAAAATATAGACAATCATATACTCTTCGTTGGGATGTTAATCTAGAAGATGATGATGTTCCAATAGTTGATGATAGAGAAAGTTATTCTACTGACTTAGTTAATGTTCCTGGAGCAATGAATCTTAATATNACTTAATGTTTCATTGCAATCTTTTATGCAACTATTAAGCATTAACAATATTTTGAATTTAGATTGTACTTGTTCTATATNCAGGTTTTACAAATTTACTCTTTAGAGTAGAGGAAAGATAAAATATAAGCTAAAATTAGAATTTGAACAATGTGACAACTTCTACGCTTTGGCANTAGGGTACAAATCCATCCCCACTTTTTCTTGAGGCACACCTACCCAAACATGTTCAGAATCATGAATCCTCGATTCCTCGCTTCCACGAATGGGATTCTTTTGATGCACAAGTTTCCGGCTGATCCATGAATATTTCCGAAACCTTTGCCAACGCACATCGCCTCCTGTGCCTACGGTTTTGGCTTATTGCTGCTGCTGCCAGATGCTGTGGAGTCTTCTGCCATAGTCACCGTTACTGTAACGGCCGTCACCATAACCACGGCATCGTCCACCGTGTTTCATCTGGATAGAGAATTGCAGCACACAAACGCAAAGCACAGCAAAAATTTGCAGAATCAGTCGTCATGACGGCCTTCAGAAATTCCGGAGCAAATAACGATGACGTGCCTGTTGATCTTGCTTGCAGCCTCTACAGCAGAGAGATCCGCAGCTGCCACGACTATGGTAAGCAAGCTCCAACGTCGCCAGCCCTATTACGTTACGTTACTGCATAGAAGCAACCTTTGGCAGATCCACGATGGGTTGGATGTTGAGGTTTCCAAATTTAGTGTCCCATTCTGATCCTGCACCTCTACCCCTGTCGCTTTTACCTCTGTGGCATTTGATGGCACTCCTAGAAAGAAGCATGGCCATGGTACTGACATTTTTGTCGAGCTGGTTCAAACTGAAAACCCAGAGAAACATACACGGGAAGGTGTTTTTGTTTCTGCAGAAAATAAACGTGCTGTTGCAGACTGCGGCGTCGGAGAAGACAACGCGGTAACAGCGCGGCCTGCTCAGGCAACGTGACCTTTACGGCGAGGAGCTCTTCAGGAGTCCTGCATCCGTGCGCAGGTGCCAATCTGCCTTCTTCAACGTACCTATGGAGGTCGAAGCCTTCGTTCTGCGTGCATGGGAATCCCGGAATTATGGTGAGCCAGTTCTGTAGGTTCCACGGCTGGCAAGGAACGTGATCGGCGTGCTACATTCAGGTGGCCTGGTGATGCCATAGCAACCGCCAACGTCGCGCTATACTAACCCTAACGGCGGTCTCTTCTCTCATGGCGGTCGTGGCCATTGTGTCAAACTTCGGTGCTGCATTCTACACGCCGTGTTTTGCTGAAATCCTCGGAGCTGGACTTCACTACCAATCCTGATAATGATGATGAATGGGTGCCTTCCAAATGGTAGGGAGAGGAGAACGATGCTCGGGTTTGCTCCGCCGTTTGCGGAAACGGTAATCCTAACGGTAGACCACAAAAGGAAATTGTTAGCTGCGACGGTAGCAACGGTAGCAAGGAAGTTACGACGGCAATAATGGAGCTTCATTCTCTAGAGAATTACCCGTTTGTTGCTCAAGAAGTTTCAATCAAAGGTTATTAGGACATCGCACGCCTTGTAGCAAAAATGAGTAACATCGAGAACCAGCAGGAAATCTTGCCACCAAAAATTTTGCCAAGCCTTTTGAAAAGAAAAAGCAGAAACCTAAAAATCATCAAAAAGATGGAATGTCGGGATGCCAAAATTACTGAATCTGGCTTGGGCTGAGGTTTATGTTAGCACAGGAGGCAGGATCACAATAGTTGCCAAGCTTCAAGACTCCAGGGACAAAAATTACATACGGTGATTTCGATATGGGTCTCATGAAACTGTTGGACGTTGAATGAACTTGCTGATAAAGAACACAAGAAGATACTAGAGCCTTAACTCAACTCAACTGCTTCAAACGACATGTACTTATGCTTCCAAGTTAAAAAAAACTGCATGTCTTGGTCCCACTAGCCACTTCCAACTTAATTTTTTTTACGCACAAGCCTTTCCAAATTATTTTGTAGCTTGGCCAAGGAGAGATTTACAATAATCTTTTGTCGAATATATATATATATAAAAGGGGAATATATGGACAATTGGCAAATATAACTTTATTTTTTATGGGAGTTGAGCTTCAAAGGTAGAAGGGGAAAAAGGGGAGAAATCAAGAAGACATATTAAAGATTATTTGTAAGAATAATTTGCTAATTGGATCATCAATTCAACTGCTTTGCTTAAATTCTATGAATTCTTTTCTTCTCATTTGTCTTAGTTGCTTAGCTAATGATTTATATAGTACTGTGTTTGGCATTTAATTTTGGGATTTTCTAAGTGCTTTTATAGCTCTATTTTCTGTGCAATTCTAGACTGCTATTTGGTTGCCATATAAGAGCTTATGTTGCCTTTTGAAAAGCATCTTGAGTAATTTAATAGTAATGTCTTTATGAAATTACCTATTTGAGTCTAGAAGGTCTAGAAAATCTTTGATATTTTGAGCTAACTTGAAATGGCTTCAATTTTTAAAGTTTTTTCCTTAATGTTTTAATTTTGAAATTGTTAAATCTTTTCTGATAGCTCTATTATTTGCATTTCTTGACAACTATTTAACTAGCCAAATAATAACTTGTATTTTGTTGTTTACAAAGCATTTTGGTAGTTTAACAAGAGTGTCTTTTATGAAACTAATTGTTGAGCTTAGAGGGTTTGGGCAATTTGTAACACTTTAGATTGAATTGGAATAGATTTATTTTGAAGAGTTTTCTCATGTTCAATTTATCTAACTTAAATGTTTGAGATTTCACATAAATTTTCTTTTCTTTCTCCTTCTCTTTTAAAATCCATTGAATCTCACTCAATTTCTATTTTTCTTGCTGATCTTTCTCTCTGAGGAAAATTAGGAGTAGATTTTTACAGAATTATGCTTGAGCATTTTGGTGAAATTTTATTTGTTTCAAGTAATACTATAGGAACAATATATATTAAGTGACTTGACAAAATAGGAATCTTTAATGACTCAAAGTATTCAACAAGGTTAGCTAAATTTTTGTTATAATAGCTAGTTATAGTTTCATACACAAACCTAAGCATTTCAACATTCATAATAGCAAACACACATTTACGTTTAGTTTGCTCTATTACCACTAAGTTCATTTGGAGGTATCTAGGCCTTAGTGTTTCCAAAGACTAGCAAACATCTAAACTCAAGTTTGAAGAAACAACTTCGTTTCCTGTGATTCTAGTCCTAAAACTCAAAGGAAAATGTTAGGAATCCCAAACGATCATTAACAAAATGATGTGAAAATTTTTCTAATAGTATTTGTAAGAGAAGTTAGAAAGTTTTCTAATGTTGATTGAGTTTTCCAACAAACACATTTGGCAACTAATGAATTGTTGTTGTGTCATGTTGATGAGCCCTCATTGATGTGGCCTCCTTGACAAGGCTATGTCAACACAGCCTCATCTACGAGGTGTTGCCTCGTCAACGGGGCCATGTCAATGTAGCGTTTGTTGTGTCTATGAGGCCTCATTGACATAACTCTTGAATAAATTCTATAAATATGTGCTCATCAATTGTGTTAATGACATGTCTTGTAATAGTTGTAGGAGAGCTCTTGCAGTTTTGTCATTTGAAAGTTAGAATATTTCTTTGAGTGCCCATAGTAGGAGTGAAAAAGTGTATGGATCTTTATTCGAGCATTGTTGTACTTGAACACACCAATGTGAACAACAATAAAGATGAGTCTTTTGATCAAACCTTGTAGCACCTAGAATAGATTAATAATTCATTTATGTATTTACTATTTTCATTAATTATGCAATTAATTAAGCTAAGTTAGATTTCAAGTGACTAGTTAATTAATTAAGCAAAATATATTAAATGCATAAGTACGACCACTTCAAGTGTAAACACATATTCGCTTAGTAATCCCAATAGTGTTATTGCTTGGTTTGCCTAGTAGCATAGTGCTTGGTAACCCCAGTAGTGGATACATGGGTTCAGGACGTGTATGGAAAGTGGGATTGGATATTTATGTTCAGACTGGTTAGAGATTGGTTAATTAGTTAAATTAAATTAGTTATTAAAGCACTTCAATTCTCTATTTTAAGCACATGGAGCATTAAACATAAAATAATATAAAACATATGCCTCGATTACACTTAACCATACATTTGTGCATCACAAGTGTAATTGAGAAGACAATGAATGACTATTAGGGCAAAGTTAACTTCCTAGAAGGCTAGTGTGCTGGAAGACATAGAGTTCGTGAAATTTGACTAAATTGCACGTGAACGCTTTGTGATTTGTATGGTTGGGTGTAGGGGGTACCTCAATTGCTCATCATTGGCACCGTTGTTCGGGATTCTTTTTGTTTGAAACATGTGCTATCTAGGTTTAGTAAACATCGTTAACATCGTTGGACAAACCCTCAGGTCAAAGTTGTTCTCACAATAAATATAATCACATAAGCACATTGATATCTGATGAGACGCGATATCGCACGGGCCACGATATCGCGTATGGTCCACCACAAAATCTATAAATAAGAGGTGGCACTCCCCTTATTTCCCATCCTAGGCTTAAAGTAGAGAAACTCTGGAAGTTTGATCATTCTAGAGATAGAATATTTTCCATGTGCCCGCAGTAGGAGTCCCCAAGTGAACGGATCTTTATTCGAGTAGCTTTGTACCTGAACACAAATTATGTACGGCAATAAAGATGAGCTTTGTGGATAAACCTTGTAGTGCATGGAATAGGATTTATTACTTGTTATTTCTTACATGTTATTTATTACCTGCATTAGCGTAGCATGAGTACGACTTGATTATGAGCATTGACGAATGTGTACGGCTAATCAAGGAATCAGGTACTCATCGCGATTAGTCTCTCTCACCCTCAACTCCTAGAACGCGGGATGAGTACGACTTGATTACGAGCATCTACAGGTGTGTACGGTTAGTCAAGGAATCAGCTGCTCATCATGTTTAGGCTAGTTAAGTGCCTCAGTACGACCACTTAAAGCATGTGCGTTACGTGTGGTGATCCCAGTAATGATTAGTGTTTGGTAGCCACAGTTGCATAGTTCAGGTTGTGTACGGTAAGTGGGAATGGATGTTGACGCTAGTTAATTTAGACTTAGGTCCTTAGTTAGAGTTAGTTAGTTCTCTCAACCCTTCACCATTTAGCATAGGAGAAAAACCAGAAAAGACTAAAAAAAAATCATATACCTCAGACTTACTTAACCATTGATAAGTGGCGAGGTACCCCTACACTCAACCATATGAAACGAGCGTCGCACGCGTGATCCTGTTGAACTCTGCAGATGAACTAGTTGTGGCACCTAGATAGTTAGCCTTAGGTTGCAGTTCGTTGTCTTCCCATCTAGACTAGTTTTGCATATGTCACGTAGGGTTTAGTCTAGATGAGGTGTATGATGTGTCATAATCTATGCTACTCCTGAAGGCAGTGGAAAATAATATTAGCTAAACTAAGCTAGGAGGAAAAGGGTAAGAAAACCTAATCTAGCCTAAGTGTGATGAGCAACCGATTCCTTGATCAACCGTACACATCTTGGACCTCATGCACGACTACCACTGGGACTACCAAGCGTAGCTCCGAGGTACGCCACTGGGATTACCAAGCGCAGATCCCAAATACACCACTGGGTTACCAAGCGTAGGTCCTGGATATGCCACTGGGCTACCAAGTAGTCACACATAAATGCTCATAACCAAGTTGTACTCGTTCCGCTTCTAGGAGTTTAAGGGTTAGAGACTAATCGCGATGAGCAACCGATTCCTTGACTAGCCATACACATCCGTAGACGCTCGTAGTCAAGTCGTACTCACACTGCGCTATGAAAGTAATAAATAACATTAAATAAATAAAAAATAAATAAACTAAGTGAATGCTGCAATGATGAAGTAATCTCGATCTTTATTGCCGGTCATGTGCATGTCCAAGTATGGCACACTCGAATAAAGAGACCGTACAATTACATTCACCACACTACGGGAAGACATGGGAAAAATTCTAACTCTGGAGGGATCAAACTGCCAGAGCTTCGCTACTTCTAAACTGGGATCCCGAACAAGGGAGCGCTGCATCTTATTTATAGATATGGTAGCGGACTATGATATTGTGTACGCGATATCGTAGGGAAGACACGATATCGCATACGCGATATCATGAGGGGATGCGATATCGCGGCAGTCACGATATCGTAGCCTATGCGAATCGCATCTCATCATATCCCCACGACTGAATAAAAACTCGTCCTCGAGTTACAAGGAGAACAAGCTTCAGTGATTACACAGTGGATAGGTATGGGATTATTAACTGGAAAAAGAAATGGACTAATGCCGCAATGTGGGAAGACACAACACAGAGAAAAAATACTACAACTACAAAAATGTGGAACTCATGTAGTTCCTGGTGGCGGTGGCTCCTCCATGGGTGCTTTCCCTTTGTCATGTGCTCCAAGCTTTGAAGGTTGACGACGCTGAAGAATAGCCTGGAGCTTTTCCTCTTCGGTCCGAGGGTCCTGTGTCATCCATGCTGATGCTCCGATGTTTGATGGAGTTGGCACTTCCCACGGACAGGGTAGTTGCGGGAACATCTAATTAGCTTTGACATACCACGCCGCAAACACCCGTCGTTCCTCTTCATAGGCTTTGGCTTTGTCCTTGTATTCATGAAGCTCTGTTAGCCATTGAGCCAAGTCGGTTGCAACATCTTTCTATCATTGGTAGCTTTCTTTTACCACCACAAGTTCAGAATTTGCGACGTCTAGTTTTTCAGCCAACTTCTTTTACTTTGTAAATTCTTCTTCATATTTGATATGGGTGGAAGCTACCTGCTGCTCGAGCTCTAACCTCGGGCGTCCTCCTGTTAAGATGGCTAGGTTGGCATATCGAAGGTTTGCCAACTCCATGTATTTAGTCAAGTCTTGGATCTGCAGGTCCCGGTTCTTAATTTCTGCTAGGTGGGCAAAAGCATAAGTGTCCACTATGGCCCCCCAATCAGTGTGCTGGGCACTGATGCTGTTGATTTGAGCCTTGAACATATGGATCTCCTTATCTAGGATTTGTTTGTACATCCCCACCTAATCATGGAAATGCTCCTTCAGCTTCTCATGTCGTTTAGCCTCATTCTACCACGTGCTAATCTTGATGGCTGATTTCTGTCGAATAGCGTGTACCTCCTCCATTAAGAGGATTTGATTTTCTCTGGCTAAATGGCTTACATCTCGGTTGACCCAAATGAACTGTTCTTGCAACTGATGAAAGTGTTCATCAAGAACATTCTTTTGTTTCTCCATAGAGGTCAACCGGAGGTTATCTGCAACCAACTACTTATTCTCTTCTTGTAAGGCCTTGAGTGCCTTAAGATGCGCATGTGTTTGCGCCTTTGCTGCGAAGGCATCCCAAGTGGCCATCTCCTTTTCTTCTGCCACCTTTTTATTTTTTGCAATTAATTTTGTTAGTTTCTTGGTTCTAAAATTATCTAGTTGGTCTACGGGAACAAATTGCAAAGGATCCCGTTGTGTTGCTTGTAAGGCTACGAGCTGCTCTTGTAGTTTCTGCACTTCAGCTTCAGCATGCTATGCCCTTACTTCAGATATGACCAACTTCCCCTTTGTGGAAATAAGGTCTGATTGAATTGCTATTACATCCTGGGGGATGTCAAACAGAGACGTCAAAACTTGTCTTATTTGAAGCAATCTGTCCAATGCATCCTCATGTTCCGCAAGAGTTATTGAGGTTCCGGCAATAGTTTGAGCATCCCGTGCTCCTGAAAGATCTGCCAGTGGCACAATAGGCATGTTAAAGGACTCTTTGATATGGTCAGCAACCACTTTAGCAGCTCCCACGACATCTTGGTGTTGCATGACCACCATAGTGGCCCCTTCACCAGTCTCTAACTGCACTTGAAAAGATGCCGCGTGTCCAGAGATCTGTTGTGACCATCTACTTTCCCCTCCTCCTATTTGCACTGATAACTCATCCCTTGTGTGATCTACTGAAATAGTAGGCTGGTCAGCATCATCGATGACGTGGAAGAGGTTTGCGTCATCACGACTTCCCCAACTAACCGTCTTGGCGATGGCCCGAAGATGGTCCATTGATGGTCTATAGTCTTGCGGTGGCGGCAGATCCTGGTCTATGCTGGGTCCTACTTCTTGTTGTTGGCTAGGACCTGTGGCTGGAGGTTGACTGGGTCCTGCAAGTTGAGTTGCAGGTGATCCAGTCATCTGTTCTTCTTTTTCTTCATCTAGTCCCAACTCTTCGCCAGTGCTCTTTCTTGGGGCTAGCGCCTTTAATAATTCAGCATAAGAAGCATTTTGGGCCTTTCGGAGGACGTCATTTGAGTATCCTCGAATACTAGCCCGTCGGCACAATTTTATGATAAGGCAGGGAAAAGGGAGTTCCATCTTCCCTGACTTCCGTTCTTCGAATCACCTTAGGATCTCCGTTAAATATAGATAGGGAAGGTTAGCATTAACCTTTCCCATCAACACTGCACACCCTCTTGCTGCATACGTTGATATTCTTTTCAAACCTTTTGTGGGGAAGAGATGATAGGTTCCGATTTTAAAATAAACTCACTCTTCCATCGTCAGCTCACCAAAAGCTTTATCTCTGCCGTAAGCCTTCTCTAACCAATCCTTTCGTACATCAGGATCTGATCAGGTAGATAACTGAGCAACATGGGGGCCTGAATTCGGAAGGTTTAACCCTTCCGAAATTGCCTATGCAGAAAAGTTTACTGTCACACCACAAATGTTAACCATGGTGCCTTGCTCCTTATTGTGCCAGAATAGGTACGTTTCACCTAAGTACCAGGCACTGCTTTCAGAGAGGACAAGCCATAAGGGAGACCCCTTAAGGTGATCCCTAATAGCCTCAGGAGCGAACTCTGCAAAAGATTCAAAGTTAAGTTCCACAATCACCGAAGCAATTGTGGACTTCGTATGGATAGCCTGAACGCATTCAGGGGGCAACGTGAGTTGTTGTCCCGGTTCAGGCGTAGCAGCAACTCCTCCTTCTGCCTGCCTAGATCTTCTAGTAGGAGGTTCTTCTTGATGGATACTGAATGAGTGCACCTCCTGTTTGTTATGTTGTCTGGCAGGACCTTGCCTTCTACCTTTCCTAGGTTGTTTTGCTCCACCTTGGATAGGACCCTCCTGCTGTGAGTGTTTCGGGCCATCTACAATCACATGGGCCAAACGTTAGTAAGGTTGTTTTGGAAATCAAGTTATACCTTACTACTTGCCTTAATTAAAGATTGTATATTATAACATGTGATCGTGCCCAAAAATTATAATGATGAGTCCTATGACTTAGGTGGATTTTCATTTTAATCTCCCGTTATACTTGAGGTCATATGATTTTTGGCACAATTTTTCCTAAGTGTTAGTATTAATTACCCTAATTGATGTCCTTTGGGAAATGACAAATTTCAAAAAATTTAGGCACTTTTCGGCAAGTGTCTCTCCCCCACGACTAAACTGAACACTCCGGGTTCAAGCAAGTTCAAACGGAATTAAAATCGGAGTACTAGTGTGCGAGATGTAAGTGTAAAAGCAAGGGTCACACAATTGCAAGTCGCAGAGAAAAAATTCAAAAATTCCCCCCGTGTAAATGGCCAAATGATGCTAAGTGTTGCGGCGGGGGTTCCTATTATAGAAAAATAGGACGCGATATCATGTACGGTACATCGCATACATGATATCACGTGGGACGCGATATCGCGTATGCGATATCTCGTCCCAACTAAGGTGAGACACATAAAAAGATGGAATTTTGAATTATTTTCTTGAAATTAATGGTATAAAACGAGGACATTGTCAAGTATTAATATATTTAAGGGTAATTACATGAATTTGAGAGGCACTTTGAATGATAAGGATGTGAATTTAGCAATTAAAAATTTGGCAGTTATGAAGAAAAGGGAATGTAATGGTACATTGGAACATTAAAATTTTGAGGGATAATAATAGGGAAAGAAATTTATGAAAATTAAGCTGAGGGTAAGAAATTGTGTGTTCTAGCTAGGAACTTAATGAAGATTACAACAAAATTACACAAGTGGATCCTCCCCAAAGCAGGTTTCAACCTATTATGCCCTTGTGTAATCACACTTAAAGTGTTTGTGGGCACTAGAAGGGTTAAATGTAATCTGCACTAACTCCACAAAACACAGACATATAAATATCACCGCAATGAGGTGAAAATTTTATGTTACATGGGTCATGAACTACAATTACACAAACAGTGAGATGAGACGAAGTATAGAAAGGGATCGTAGTGATTGGGACATGAGGTATCTCACCCAGGGCATAATGAATCTTGTGTGTAAAGCATGATTAATGTGTCATTGACCCATCGTTCCAAAATCAGGACCAAGTCCATTCCTCTAATTAGTGACATCGCATTGTTTCATCCCATGATGAACAATGATGAGAGTACCATCACAACAAGGCATACGATCACTTGGCGTTTAGTACAAGGGAGGAGTGATTTTTGTTTTATGGCACTTCCTTTTTCTTTTCTTTCTCTTCTTTTTTTTCACTTTACTGAATCCAGAGAAACTGCCAACCTTTAGGCATGGGTGCATGTCTTTCTAGTGGGACCCCNGTGGATGAGTGGGTGTAATGGGCTCACTGTTTCAAATAATTGATCACTCATGACTTAATAACATAAAACACACCTCAACCAATGATCCACATGAGTGTTTTATTCGTAGATGAGATTACTTACAAAAACATGAAAATACAAACACACAAAAAGATAAAACAAAAAGTTAAAAAAATGAAAAACTAAAAAACAAAAAGTTGTAAAATTAAAGAAATTAAAAAATATTTATTAATCCTGCTTGTTAGTAAAATGGGGGATATCCCTCATAACTAAACGGTTGAATATGGCTAGCATTAATAAATGGAAAATAAGGATCCTTGCATATTGGAAGTATTGGGACCATTCTATACTTATCCCCTCGGGGTTCACACACTTGATTATAATAAGCATAGTGGGGAACTTTATATGATGTAGTTCCTGGATAATGAGTTGACCCACTATGATGTTTGTGACCGTTAGATGGTATGCAAGGATTGGGCTGATGCCTCCCATGGTTGTGTTCATTGGGCCTTATAGTTGTTGGAGTGTTAGTTGGTGGCCCTGATGAAGTTACATGAGGCATTGGGTTCGAAGGTAAGGGTGCACCATATTGTTGGACTTGTGCTGGTTTGGAAGGTGCAGTGGCCTCAGAATTGTGTTGTCCCTTCCTACGGCCATGTTTAAAGAAAGGACGCCTTTGATGTTGAGGAGGCTCTTCACTACTATTAGTAGCAGTAGCATAAGTGTTGTTCGTGGGTTGCAGTGGTACAAACACCTTAGAAACAGTTGGTCACATTGTGGAAGGAGGGAAAGGATGAGAATGTTGAAAGTTAGGAGGGATGTAAGGTGCACAAGGTGGTGGTTGTGTTGGAGGCATGGGTTGATGGTATTGTGAAGAATAGTATTGTGGTGAGATAGAGTATGGTGGCCTGGTTGAAGAAATAGGGTGTTGGACATGATAAGCATTTGGATTCGGAAAATGTGAAGGGTGCCTCTAGTCTAAGGGTGGATTCCCACACGGCTGGGATTTTTGCCACTGTGGTCTAACACAGTATCTCTATACGAACTCTGGATGTACCATGTTTCCCCAATGCTCATGTAGATGTAACAATATTGGGCATTGGCCCTTAGGGTGATCATACAGGCATATGTTGCATTCATATGTATGATTGGTAGTTGAGTGCTTAGTCCCTTCATTCCTTCTTTCCGAATGTCTATTATTTCGTCGTGCTTCTTGGGTTGTCAAAACTCTATCTCTAATGATGTTGATATATTCTCCACACTTTTGATTCATCTATTCCAACATCTTATTAATCTTTGCCTCGACTTCTTCTAACAATTGTTGTATTGGCAAAGATGATGTTTCCATCTTGAGATTTGTTGATCTCTCCTTGTTATGATCATGGACCTTTGTTGAGTTAATATTTTGGTCCCGTTTATGTTTTTCAACACTCTCCCATGTAGCTATTTCTCCTTCTTCTTTTGCTACCCACTTAATAAGCTCTTGGATTTGATTGGTTCGTAGGTTGTATAGTTGACCTTGAGCTTACATTCCTAAGGTCTCTCTTGTTTCATTACGTAGCCCATCGATAATATGGCACATTAGCCTTTCCTTAGAAAACCCATGGCCTGGACAATTGTTAAATAGTGCATAATATCTTTCTAAGGCCATGTCCAAGGGTTCATGTTGTGCCTGTTTCCATCCTTGGATTTGTTTCCTCAAGGCTGACACTCTGGCGTAGGTTTGATATTTTTTGTTAAAGACTTCTACCATTGTTAACCAACGTCGTATTGAATTTGGTTTTAATGATCGATACCATACTTTAGCTTGGTCAACGAGTGTCATAGGAAAGAACTTCAGTTTTTGCCAACTGTTATCAATGTTATTCCATTCAGGCATCGTAGAAGGCTAGTAAATGTTGATGTGGATCTAAGTCAAGCCTCCTGAAAATTTTGGAAAGTTGTTTAAATCGAGCCTAGGTAGTCGGCTCTCTTTACGATGCCTACGTGAGATTTGAATAGCCTCTTGTATTTGCGTTAAGCTTGTAGTGGCTAGTGGGGGGTCATTGTCATCGGGTAAGTTAGGCTTTCATGTATTATGATGATGTTGTTGTTGTTCATGCTTATAGGAAACTCCCACTTCAGGTTGTATACTCCAATCTTCATCATTATATAGTTTGTTGGTTCTCCAATGAACTTCCTCACTATGTGTGGCTTGATTATCATCTTGTAGGAGAGGCATGATTGTGTGTGAATTTATGTGAATTTTATAATTTCTTCTTCTTTTTTTTAAGAGATATATTGTTAAGTTCTTTATAGCGACCTTGTATGATATAACTAATCTAGATAACTAGCACTATCCCCGGCAACGGCGCCAATGATGAGTGGCGAGGTACCCCTACACTCAACCATACGAAACGAGCATCGCACGCGCGATCTGGTCGAACTCCGCAGATAGACTATTTGTTGCACCTAGATAGTTAGCCTTAGGTCGTAGTTCATTGTCTTCCCATCTAGACTAGTTTTGCATATGTCACGTATGGTTTAGTCTAGATGAGGTGTATGATGTGTCCTAATCTATGCTACTCCTGAAGGCAGTGGAAAATAATATTAACTAAACTAAGCTAGGAGGAAAAGGGTAAGAAAACCTAATCTAGCCTAAGTGCGACGAGCAACCGATTCCTTGACTAGCCGTACACATCCGTAGATGCTCGTAGTCAAGTCGTACTTACACTACGCTATGAAAGTAATAAATAACATTAAATAAATAACAAATAGATAAACTAAGTGAATGCTACAATGATGAAGTAATCTCGATCTTTATTGCCGGTCATGTGCGTGTCCAAGTACGGCACACTCGAATAAAGACACCATACAATTACATTCACCACACTGCGGGAAGACATGGGAAAAATTCTAACTCTGGAGGGATCAAACTGCCAGAGCTTTGCTACTTCTAAACTGGGATCCCAAACAAGGGAGCACCATGTCTTATTTATAGATATGGTGGCAGACTACGATATCGCGTACGCGATATCGTAGGGAAGACACGATATCGCGGCGGATGCGATATTGTGTACGCGATATCGCGGCCTATGCGAATCACGTCTCATCAACCATACACTATGACAACAACAAGTAAGTCTGGGAAGACAAAGAATGATTAACCCCAAGTGTTCCATGGTGCATTTAGAAATTTAGTTTGCGGAGTTCAACCGGATCGTGTGTGCTACGCTCGTTTCGTATGGTTGAGTGTAGGGGTACCTCGCCACTCATCATTGGTGCCGTTGCCAGGGACTAAGTGTCTATGCACCGAATAGAATATAAGGGATATCACTTACATTTTTGTGAGCCTTAACGAACCTGCGGGTTAATCAATAAAAAAATTATATAACGGTAAATTAGCACACCGATAAAAATGCCTTCTTCTCATAAGAGAAACTCACCACCTAAGGATCATACATGAGACAGTCGGCAACATAAAACACATAACCAAAATCAGTCAAGTCCTAAACAATATAAAATAACATATACTCATCCCAATGAGTATATCCCCAACTTTACTTTTATTCTCCATCAAGACAAACAACTGCGATGGAGAGATTTGCAAGGTAACATCATGTTACCCCTAGATCGATCAATCTCTCGCATGCTTTTCCGTGCCTTGGCACAGATTGGCATGCAAGAACATTTTGCGAAATATGTTGAGAAAGATTTTGATATGAGGGATTATTATTCCATAGATGCCCAACATATGAGAGACTTAAGGTAGGAGAGTCAACATGCACTTTTGAAGGGCAAGGTCCCGCACATCCTTAGCGAAATAGAAGATGAAGAACCCCTTATCACGGGTTCTTTAACAGACGACATTCCCCCTCTCAACGATGGTGAGCGGGAAGGATATCAGAATCTACGATCAATGATCGATATCCCTGGTTTTAATGCCCATGAACACTAGCTGTTCATAGAGGGAACAACCACTTATGCTAAGGATGGGCACTTAGATCGTCACCACGATCAAGGTTGTAGCCGTCGAAGAGAAGGTAAGAAACATCATCATGGTGATGGTTCCCCTTCTTATTCCCTTTCTTCTCATCACTCACCCTCTCCTTCCACGTCTGGGTGCAGCCACCATGAACATAAAGGTGAGGATAAAAGTAAAAAGGACGAGAGACCTCGACGGGAAAGTCAAGAAAGAGGACAAGGGTAAGGATGTAGGGAGAGTAGGGGACAACGTAGACATCATAGGCATCATGAAAGAGATGATCATGACAAACCCCTACTCGCAACCCGAAGTATGCTTGACATAATAGAGGAAGTTAGGATTCCCACAAGGCATTCAAAGGATAGTCGGATCAAATGATTAGACATGAACAATATCCCATGATTTGAAGGGGGATACAATACTGATCCGCAAAATCATTTACAGGCATTCCACGATGCCTGTGCCTTGCAAAATATAGATAGTGAGTGGCAAAAACTTAAGTTGTTCCCAAGGACACTCACTAAGGAAGCAGAGAGCTAGTACCGGTCCTTAGAACTGGAAACCATCAGGAGGTGGAGTACGATGATATAATTGTTCAACAAAAAGTATCAGACGTACTCCAGAGTGTCCAATTTGCATAAGCAGATCTAAGGCTAGAAGCAAGGTCATCATGAACCCTTGGATGCTGCCATGGCCTGCTATTACACATTGTTACATCGTTGCCTGGGCCATGGGTACGCTCAGCGGGATCAACTTTGCCATATCATAGATTGACTTAGATTAGAAACAAGGAGAACTCTTGGGGTCTATGCCCAAGAGAGACTATCAGAACTCTAAGTCCATTAGATTCAAAGGCTAATTGAGTAGGTAGTAAAAGAAGAAGGAGAGTCGAGAAAATGTAAAAGTGCAGAGGAATACAATAGGAATCCTTTCATCAGAAAGAGGGAGGTCTGATTTTATGATAGTGAGGAGGAATCACCACTTGATGAGGTGGTAAATAGAAATACCTTACGGATCTAAACATCTATGTCTAAAATTTCAACTAAGGTGGATAAAATGTGGGATTCATTAGATAAAAAATTCCAAATTACTCTAAAAATTAGTGAAGAATCAAGATAGCAAAGTAGTGATCAAAATTGCAGGAGGCAAAAAGAAGCTAAATGTACCAACCAAAGCAGTAAGAGCAAGATTGCTAATGAGTGGCGAGGTATCCCTACGCCCAACCATATGAATCATAGGTGTTCACGCGCGACTTGGTTGAATTCCGTAGATTGCAAGCACTTATCTACACCAAATTCTAACCAGCAAAACCTTAGTAAGAATGGTCGTTATCTTCCCAATCTCACTTGTGATATTCTAAAGCGATGGTTGAGTGAGATTGAGACAAATGATTTTTATCAATTTTTTTTATCTTTTAAGGTCTAATTATTTTAATGTAGGAAATGGAAAGTTGTGTAATTTGTAATTATTCTACTCTGTCACTTAACTCTCCTTAGCATAAGGAACCGATCCCATCTTCTGTGCACATCCTGAGCATATCTTAACCATTGCTAGGTTACCAGACGTTAAGCGTCATTGTTTTACCAAGTGTATGGTATATGTTCAAGATGGTTGTGCCTATGGTTCTTATAAACTATGAAAAGGGTTGTAACCATAAAGCGATAATAATAAAGGACTTTAGAATGCTTAAAATGTCAAAATATTAAATTTTTTTAATGCTTAAGTAATTAAATCTAACTGTTGCAAGGAATGTTCAAAAAGATCATCTTTATTACCGCTCATGCCAATGGGCTCAGGTACATTAGTGCTCGAATAAAGAGCTGTACACCTTTTTCACACCTGCTGTAGGCACTTGAAAAATATTCTAACTTACACAAAAACAAATTGCAAGAGCTTCATTACAGCTCCCAAAAAGATGCCATAAATGCTATGGGTGCATGCATATTGATAGCAAGAGATAGACTCTACGTTAACGGGATCACATTAACGCATGGACGGATACATCGATGGGGTCACATCAATGTGGCTGCATCAATGAGGCTTCATTCACACAGCCCAATCAATGTATCAACTGAACACTTCATCATACCCCCACGACTGAGTGAATACTTGTCCTCGAGTTTATTACAATTTGGAAGGTATGAAGTTTTTGACGGTACATATGACAAAACACATTTACATACACGCTAACTCTATTAACATATTAAGTGCCTCGATGTACAGCAAGAAAAATTACAAAATTTCAGTATTCATAGACAATGAAATTGAACACCGTGATAGCCATAGATTCTCAACCCTACCACAATGTTGAAGTTGCTGGAGAAGGTCACACAGTTCCTGGTGGTGGTGGTTTTGATGAGCCTTTGTTAGCTTCTGGTGCACACGGTGGTCGAGGCGTTGATGATGGTTGTCTTGCTGCTACTGCAACTTCTGGAGGCAATCGAAAAGCCTTCAACAATGCCCTCATTTTTTCCTCTTTGCTTTTGGGATCATTCACCATCCAGGCAGCCTCACCAATGTGTGCTAGGATGGGAACATAACAAGGACATGGAGGTGCAGGGAAGAGTTCCTTCAAATTGACAAACTAGGCAATGAACTATTTTTGTTCAATATCGAATGCTTGGATCGATGTTTGCAGCTGCTGGTAGTCATTCATTTGTTGGACCAAGTTCTCTACAACAATGCGTTGTCCTTCAAAATGGGTGCGAAGAACTTCAAGTTCTGCATTGGCTATTTCTAACTTTTTCTTTGTCTCTTTATGCACTTGGAACTCGCCCTCGTATAAAGAATATGAATTGGCCACTTATTTCTCTAGGTCTGACCATGGCCTTCTAGCTGTCAACATAGCTAGGTTTGCATAACAGAGATTGGCTAATTCCATGTATTTTGTCATCTCTTCAATCTTTAGCTCTTTGAGATGGATCTTAGCTTGGTTGTAGGCGTTCAATCCATCAAAGATGGGTTGCCACATCTCACCTCCTTCCTTGAGCTGTTGGAGTGCTTGGTTCATCTTAGCCTTTGCAACTTGAATCTCTTTTTCATTTACTTCCATTTGCAATCCCACTTGGTTGCTATAATGATTTTTTACTTGTTCAAACTTAAGGGCCTCATTTTTCCAAGTGGCGATTTTAATAGCTAATGTTTTACACAAGGTTCAAACTTCCTCCATGGATAGATTACAATTTTTGGCCGCCAATCTCCTTACATCAGTGTTTACCCTAGCTAGCTCCTCCTGTTGTTGATGGATAAAATTTTTCATGTGTTGATTTTCATCACCAACATTGCACAGGCATTAGTTTATTCAAATTTATAATTTATTCACCACTATTTACAATTAGATGCTTCAGTGTAAAGTATATTTCATGGCATTTACTAGACTAATGGATTGAAACTTTTGCCTTATAAACCACATGTTCCATTTCAAATTTTGTAGAACTTCTTAATCATTGTCAATTATTGGAACAAGATTTGGCACAAACCAGGATTGAAAAAATTTTGGATGTTCACCTTTAAGTGAATATGGAAACTTCTTACTTGACCTCAAATTCAATAGTTTCTTTGGTATCCTCTTCATCAGGGTTTACCTATTGGCAAATGCCTTGAACATCTTGGGGGTTCATACTTCTATTTGCCATATCTATGGAGCTATAGATGATTTTACTCATGTATTTTGGCAATGTCTTTTTGCTCAATACACTTGGATATGGGCATGCAAAGTTATTCCAAATTAATACACTAAATCCTGTTTGAGGACACTCATTGGCGGTCACGTTCCAAACGGTCGCCAATAGTTCTTTTGGTGCTAGAAGGAGGGCTGAAAATTTAGCCTCTAAGTTCATAAGCCTTATAATTTTAGCACATCAACCATTCTTTGTTACTATAAAGGCTTAAGAAATTAAATACTATTTTCAATTCATCAACCAAGAAGATTGATAGTTTGGAAAATTTAAAAGTTTCAAAAGATATTCTTGATTCTAAGATTGATTCTTCATCAGAAGAAGAACAAAAGAAAGTTTTTGAATTCGGAAAAAGTAGTGAAGTAAAAACTAGAAGATCAAGAAGATCACCCATTATATCTGGTTTATCGATTTATAAAGTCTAAGAGTTCAACTATCCAAAGGAATAGGATGGAAAATCCTTGGCAAAGAGTTACACCATTAAGATTTCAAAATTACAATGATATTCCTAAGGTAGTTTACAAATATTTTCCTGAGCCTTTTATTCCTAGAAAAGCTTATTTAGCTGAAGAATATATTCACATGTTTGAGTTAGCTTTAGCTCATGCAAATATTCAACATCAAGATCAAGCTTGTAGGTTGTTTGTATCAAATTTAAAGGATATGGCTCAGATTTGGTATTCGAACTTACCAAGTAATAGTATTACAAGTTTGGATGACATGAAGGATTTTTTCTTAGCCCAGCTTGGTAATCAATTAGATCAACAACAACTATACTGTGGGCTAGTACAAGCTAAGAAAGGAGTTAAAGAGTCAATTAGAGATTTTAACATCAAGTTTCAACGAATTTGTGGGCTCTTTCGAAGACAATATAGACCATCAAAAGAAATGCTTAAAGAAACTTATCTTAAGGCTATCAACCCTAACATTTCAATTTGGTTAAAGAGAAATCCAAACTTAACTACACTAAATGAGTACTTTAGTGAAACTATATAGTTAGAAAAACAGTTGAACTTGAATCCTGAAGAAAATATTGCAATTCAAAAAA
>MNCI01004678.1:86657-103265 GCA_015680685.1 Gnetum montanum
CCTTTGATGCATATGCTAAAAAAGGATGTCCAAGTAGAGAAAACACTAGAATTAAAGAGAGCTTTATCAGAAATTAAAAATGCTATACAAGAGGCTCCATATTTGGTGAATCCTAGGCTTAAAGAAGATTTTCTGTTATATTATTTTGCTTCGAATGATTCTTTCGCTACCATTTTAACACAAAAAGATGATGAAGGTCAAGTTGAACCAATTGGATTTTTTGGGTATCAGTTGAAAGGTTTAGAATTAAATTATTCAGACTTAGAGAAACAAGCATTTGCAGTCATCAAAGCACTTCAGCATTTTAAATATTATTTGAAAAGTTCATTAGTCCACATTATGCTAATTGAACCTACAGTCAAGCGATTCCTAGCCCAAAATGAGATTGGATTAAAAAAAGGAAAATGGCTTATAAAGTTACAAAGTTTCAGATTTTCATTGGAAATATGCAAAACAATTAAGGGAACGGGATTAGCCAAGTTAATAACTAGAGAAAGTGAAGTATGTACACTTGACACCCATGAAGAGAATTGGTATGATGAAATTCTCAAATTTCTTAATACAAGGAAAATCCCAAATAATTTAACTGCAAGTCAAAAGAGAGCGTTCTTCAAAAGAGCACGAAGATTCGTTGTTAAAGATGGTATATTTTATAGAAAATATTTTTAAGGGGTTTTACTATAATGTGTTCATAATGATCAAATTAGTTTCATTTAGGAACAATTTCATAATCATTTGAATTTATTTTATGAATCCCCTAAGTCAACTATGTAACATATACTTCGATATGGATATTACTGGCCTTCCATGTGTCAAGACATTAGTTCAAAGATTCAAAAATGTTATAAATGTCAAATTGATGGGTCTAAAATTAAAAAGGCTAGAGCCCCTGTAAAGCCAGTAGTTGCAGATAGACCATTTCAGCAATGGGGTTTTGATTTTATTGGTACAATTACTCCTTTAAGAGCTGGACACAAGTTTATTCTCACGGCTACTAATTATTTCACTAAATGGTCTGAAGCAAAGGCTCTAAGAGGAAGTTCAACATCAGATATGATTAAGTTTCTAGAAGACCAAATTCTAAGTAGATTTGGTCTACCCGAAGTGTTAGTGTCAGACAATGGACCCGCCTTCAAATATGAAGAGTTTATCGAATAGGCATCAGAAAAATCTATTTTCTTATTTTCCTCATCAAACTATTATCCTCAAGAAAATGGCCTAGCAAAATCCACCAACAAAAAGCTTATCGCTTATATCAAGAAATCGATGGATGGGAATCTAGGAAATTGGATCAATTATCTACAATCTGTGTTATGGTCAGATTGAATTAGATTCAAGAGAGCTATTGGGACATTACCGTATAACTTAGTTTATGGTTTGCCAGCAAGATTACAAATAAGATTGTAAGCTCAGCTTCTGAATTTGTACAAAGATATAGTGAAAAAACTGATAAAGATAGAAGTTTCATGACTTTTCTTATTAAAAAAGAAGCTGAAGTAGATAAAGCAAGGGATAATTTGTTACAGAATACCTCTCAAGTTAAAAGATGGTTTGATAGGAAAGCTCTGAAAAGAACTTTCAAGATAGGAGACCTTGTCCTATTATGNTATGATAAATTTATTTAAATTAGAAAATAGTTCAATAATTTAATTCCTACAAGTGTGACAAGTGGAAGAGGTGACTAATCAACCACTTAGTGGGAAGTTGTCTCAATTAAGTGAAGATTTTGACAAGTGGTTAGAATGTAAAAAAAGAGGAAAAATTGGTTAAAGACTCTTGGAGGGAATTTTAAATTTCTAGCTACTAAGAAAGAGGATTGGGTTGCCTGGGATTTCCTCATTTTCTAATTCAAATTAAGTAGAGAAAATGAGAAGAGAGCTAATTTGAAAGAGAAGATGGATTTTGGGAGAACAATGAGGAAGCCTTTCATTCCTTATGTGATGGGATATTGCCCAGAACATGTGTTAAAGGCTTACTTGAAAGCTAGAGCATGTGGAGCACCTAAAGAATGTCCTTTCATGGCTTGGTTGGTTGATGAATTATCATTCCTCACAAGACGTTTAGAAATAGAATCAAATATTTGGGGATAGTATCAAAATTGCACCCAAAAGGAGGAAGGGGAAAAGGAACCAATCAATGAAGATTTATGGGAAGAAGCCTTTGTGTCCCAAGAAGAAGAAGAAGGACCCAATTGAGAAGAAAATAAGAATTCATCTGAAAAAGAAGATGAAAGGATTGCTGAAGAAAAAGCTCAAGAAGATCAAGTTGAAAGCTCCAACAAGCCAGAAAATAATAGAACAACATTCATCACTTTAGAGATTGCTTATGAGAAGGTTAGAGATATGAGGATTCCTACCAGAGTAACCCTCACCATTATATTCCCATCTCAAGAATAGTCCATGAATAAAGGACTTGATAGTGTACAGTTTGTTTATTTTTTTTAGGAATGAGGTTTTTATACCACCAAACCTTATGTTTGATAAGAATTTTCCTCTAAAAAGATTTATCTTTTCAGCTGTAAAAAGTTCAACAAAAGCTTCAAGTACAGTTCAGTTTTAAAATGGGGCTTGCATAAATTTCTTTAAACCTTTTAAAGGGGGCAAAATTATTGGCACATTTTGGCCATTTCATAGAACAGGTTGGCATGATAAAATTGATTAAAGGTTTTTGCAGTTTTTAGTACTCTCTTATTATTAGTTGGAAAAGTGGTAAGAATTCCACAAACCATTAACTATGTTTTCTCACGAAATTCATAAGGGAGCTTTTAAAAATCCATTACAAAGAAATTTTAGATGCTGAAAAATTGGAGGAAAGGCTGCTGTACTTTGTTAGAATAAACAAAATTTTAGCTTGTGGATAAAGAGAAAACGGAGGAGAAAGATACGACGTAACGCAAAATGCAGAAACCCTCATTTTTGCATTAAATGGAGTTCTTCAGCTCTCTATTCTATTCTTGTTCATCCATCATCATCTTCATCTTCTTTTTCATGTATTTTCTTTGTCTTGCGGCTCTGTCTTTATCAGCATTTCCTTGCCATTTTCATTTTTGCGAATTGCAAACAGAGGACCGAGCTCAGGCTCGAGATTCTCGTTTGCCTCCTGGCGTTGGCTGTGAAATTTTTGTTTGTAGGTCGAAGTAGCAAAAGCATAATCCAGCAGCAAAAATAGTAGCAGACAAAGGAAGCTAGTTTTCTTTCCATCGCAGCCACAATAATTGCTTTGTGCTTGCAGAGAGATTTTAGGCCAGTGACGCGGATGCAAGAGGCCAAGTCGGTCAGTTCTGCGTCTTCTCCTTGCGTCATTTGGTGCAGGGGCTCTGTAGCACCAATTGGTGTTGTTAGTCCTGCTTCTTCTTCTTTTGGCGCTACATAGGGACAACAAATGGCCTGGTTTTTGGAACGCTCCTTCTCTCAGCCATATCTAGCGTCTCAAGCCTAGACTCAGCCTCAAGCTTCGATGTCGACGACCTCTAATGGCCTTGTGGGCATTACTACTACTAAGCCTCATGTCGTTGCCCCTTATGTTGGTTATCAGGCTTCTTTTGCAAATTCTGACCAACAATTTTTGAGTATTGGGCCATCCAAGAAGTTGCGCTACAACTACCTCCATCACAGCCGCAACACAATCCTGATGTTGATCTCGAATTTCAAGTCATTAACAGTGGCAACGACTTGGAAGACGATGAATTAAAATCTGCTCTTCGGAAAAAAGCACAAGAATGATCAAATAGCTACACGAAGTAGACTTGGATGAGGCACTTAACTTGATCAATATTGGCATTTATTGTAACATGAAGCAAGAGTGTATGGCAGAGTCACGTGTATTCATGTAGAAGAAAAGAAATTAATTACAATCAGGTCGTGGAAAAAGCCATAACTTTGGTTCACTAACAAATTGTGGGCAACTTATTAAAGCCTAGGATTATGCGAGGTTAACCGATTTTCCAGCATAAGCGCACTAGTACGAGTGGTGGCCGTGCTCACCAATGGCGTCTTCATGCTGAACCTGGACTACAACGACCACTACATCTATGAAATCATCCATACAGATGGCCGCTATTCTCAAGGAAAACACAAACTACATAACATCAAGCAATGCTTCACATGACGTGACACTTGCTTTGTGTTGAAAACATGAGAGTGCAACTCCACTTATGCATTCGGTTGTACACACATACATATATATTTATATATCAACTCATTCATGTATGCATCAACTCTATGGTTACTATCTCTATTACTATGATTTAAATAACAATAAAATATGTTATGATTTAAAAAAGAAAAGAAAGTTATGGGACAACTGTTCAAAGTCCCATATGAATTGAACACTTGATCATGGCGGTTGCAACTACAAGATATTCATCACCTATAAACATTTAACCCTATGGTGAATATAGCCACTAGATACTTGGCTTCATTTTAAATTTCCTATAAATGTTGTAATTTCATGACAATTATAGCCTCTCAATTGAAATGGTGGTTATAACCACTACAAAGGCCACTTGTCAACTACAACTTTTTTATCTCCATGGTGACCACTTGGCAACTAAATGAGCCACTTGGCAACTAAATGAGACACATGTCAACGTAGGCATAGTTTTCTCCTAACTCGTTGGGCAAGTTGTAACTTCTTTACTTGGGGAGTAAGTTACCCAAGACATTTTGTAATATCTAACTACCTATGAGACCCTATAAAAAGACTTCAAGGGTCTTGGTCTTGGAAGGGGGGGGGGGGTCTTGCTCTAGGTCTTGGTGGCTAAAGGAAAAGAGCATTTGTAAAGAAGAAATTGTGAAAGATTGCTTGTAAGATGACTTGTTAAAGACAACATTTCAGCCTCTTTGTCATAGTCCTGTGAGTTATGTTTTTTTTTATTTTGTTTAAATTTTTTAGCTAGTGGTTTAGATAGTATCATGTTTGGCAAGTAATTTTGGAATTTTTAGATTGCTCTTATTGTTCTAGTTGCATGATAGAAAATTTCTATTAAAATTTTATCATAGAAGAGCTTGTGTTTGAAAGCCTTAAGAGCATTTTAGTAGTGAATTTTATTATTGGGCAATGTATAAGAACCGCTATTGAGATTGTTGTAAGAGAGCCTCTACATGTAGTCAAGCCGTTGAACGATTCAATAGTCAAGAGGATTCAAACAATCTTTGGTATTTTGGTAAAACCAGAATAGCTTCTTTTATCTTTAAAGTGAGTTTTCGTGGTATTTCAATCATAAATTGTCAAGTCTTTTGAAGGTTCTGTTGAATGCAATTGTTGACATCCATTATCTAGCCAAAATAGAGTCTGGTACGTGATAGTTTATGCAGCAATTTTTTGGGTAGCATAGTAGGATTGTCTTGAAAAAATTGCTTATTTGAGCCTTAGAAGTTTGAACAATTCATAGTTATTGAATTTGGGATAGCTTTATTGCAAACTGTTTACTTGTATCATTTTATCTTGTTTAAACATTTGAGATTTTTACACAAATCTACTTTCTTTTTCTCTTCTTTCTATTTCCATTGAATCTCACTCTATTTCTAGTTTTCTTGTGGAACTATCTCTTTCTCTGGGGAAAATTAGAAGTAGATTCATAGAGTTGTGCTCAAATGTTTTTACAAAACTTTACTTGTTACAAGTAGGTATTATAAGGACCGCATAGACTAGGCAATTGAATAAAATAGGAACTCTCAACAACTCACAGTATTTTGCAAAGTTGGATGAATCTCTTTAAGATAAGTCATTTATAGTTTTACACACAACCCAATCATTTCATTTTTCATAACAGCACACCACAACAGCACACACACATACTCACATTAACTATTGAGTCTATTTGGAGGTATCTAGGCCTTGGTGTTGCCAGAGACCAGAAAGCACCTAAATCCTGTTCGACCTGTTCAAGGACACTCATTGGCAGTCACATCCCGAATGGTCGTCAATAGTGTTGTACCGCCGACTGTCTCTAGTGTTGTTCCTAAGCGGTGAAGTGCTTTTGTTTGAAGAAGAAGAAATTTTAGCCTTGTTTCGATGTGCTATTTACTGTTATGTTATTTTCCTTGTGATCAACCCTAAGGGTTCATTTAAGCTCCCAACGATGTGAATGATATCCTATGTTCTACGTAGCGCACAAACAACTAAGTCCCCGACAATGGCGCAAATGATGAGTGGCAAGGTACCCCTACACTCAACCATATGAATACAAGCATTACACACGCAATCCGGTCGAACTCAAAGGACTAAGTGCTTATGCGCCTTATGGAACACTTAAGGTTAATCAATCGTTGTCTTCCCGGACTTGTATTGTCACGATTGTATGGTTAAGTAGGTCTGAGGTATATGATTTTTATGTCTTTTATCTTTCTATCGCCTATGCTAAGAGAAGAAAGGGTGAAGAGACTAAGTAACTAACTTTCATTAACTAAGCTTTAATCGTCCTAGCATCAGTATCCGTTCCCACTTTTCGTACACACCCTGAACTAGTGCAACGCTACTGGGATTACCAAACGCTATTCGTTGCTGGGTTACCAAGTATAGCACATGTGCTCAAAGTGGTCGTACTGAATGCACTTAACTAGGAGAGTAAGGGTTGAGAGAGATTTAATTATCTAAGAAAGCAATTAAACATTTAACATTAATTAAGTCCTATTTAGCTTAGTCCATGCACTGCAAGGTTTACAAGAAAGTTCATCTTTATTTTCGTACACAAATGTGTGCTTAGGTACAATTTGCTCGAATAAAGATCCGTTCACTTTGAGACTCCTACTACAGGCACATGGAAATTATTCTATCTCTGGAATGGTAAAACTGCCAGAGTTTCGCTAAGGGTCTAAATCTAGATTGAGAAACAAGGGAAAACCGCCTCTTATTTATAGAACTGGCGACAGGCTGCGATATCGCGTACGCGATATTGCAAGGGCGGATGCGATATCATTGATGCGATATCGTGGACCATGCGATATCGCGTCCCATCAAACTTGATAAAGAAGGGGTATGACTAGATCCATTCTCGAAAGATTTGCTTGCATAATGAACACTAGATAAGTCATTATCATATTCAATATCAAAGAAGTTGGACATAACAACATCACTTTCATCCTCATTGTTTGATACCTTAGTATCTTGATGTTTATGTTTCCTATTTTTTTTCTTCCTTGAGTTTAACTTTTGCTAAAGCTTTTTCTAGTTTCACTATTTTGTTGAACAAGTCTCTTATTAATTGTCCTTTCTAGATTCTTTGCTGTCTAACTCTTGCTCTATCTTAATATGAGATGGCCCCGGTAATGCTTTAAGTTGAGTAAAATCTTGCACAAGAATCATCATTTTCTCTTCTCTTTTTTGAATTGTGATAATTTCTTCATTGTTCAAGTTTAGTTGTTTTTCTAATTGTATAGCTTTACTAAAGTAGTTATTTAGTGTTAACAAGTTTGAAGTTCTTCTTAACTAGAGTGAAATATTGGGATTCACAGCCTTAAGATAAGTATCTCTGAGCACTTCATCTGATGGTTTGTATTGTCTTTGAGAGAGCCCAGAAATTTGTTGAAACTTAATATCAAAATCTCTAATTAACTCTTTGACTCCTTGATTAGCTTGTATTAGCCCACAATATAGTTGTTGATTTAGTTGATTATCAAATTGGGCCAAGAAAAGACTTTTCATATCATCCCAACTTATGATACTATTGCTTGGCAAGTTTGAATACCAAATTTGGGCCATATCCTTTAGATTTTCCACAAACAACCTACAAGCTTGGTCTTGGTGTTGAATATTTGCATGAGTTAAAGCTAACTCAAATAGATGAATTTATTCTTTAGCCAAGTAAGCTTTTTTGGAAATAAGAGGTTCAGGAAAATATTTATAAACTGCCTTAGGAATGTTATTGTAGTTCTAAAATCCTAATGATGTAACTCTTTGCCAAGGATTTTCCATCTCATTAGAATTTCTTTTGATTGATGAACTCTTATATTTTTTTGACTTTCACTTATAGACTAATAAACCAAACAGAAAAGGTGATCTTCTTATCCTTATGGTCTTTACTCCACTACTTGTTCCAAACTCAATAACCTTTTTATGTTCTTCCTTTCAATAATTAGTCTTATAATCAAGAATTTCTTTGGAACCTTTGAAATCTTCCAACCTATCAATCTATTTGATCATTAACTGAAAATAGTATCTAATTTTTAAGCCCTATTAGCAATAAAGAATTGTTGGTGTGCTAGGATTATCAGGCTTATGAACTTAGAGGACAAATTTTCAACCCTCCTTCTAGCGTTAAAAGAACCATTGGCGATCATTTGGGACTACCAACATTGGTAGCCTTTGTTCTTGTGACCTTCAAGGTCACAAAATCAAAAGTGTTCTTCAAATAAGGTTTAGGTACTTGTTGGTCTCTGGCAACACCAAGGCCCAAATTCTTCTAGAAAGACTCAATGGTTATGAAATGAACTAAACATGAGTATCTGTTTGCTGTTGTGAATGTTAAAATGGTTGGGTTGTGTATGAAACTATAATTGGCTATCATAAAAGAAATTCAGCTAACTTTATCAAATACTGTGAGTTGTTGAAGGTTCCTATTTTGTCAAATCATTTAGTTTATATAGTCCATATAGTACAGTACTTGTAACAAAATTTTTTTTACAAAAATGTTAGAACACAATTCTGCTAATCTACTCCTAATTTTCCACAAAGAAAAAGTTTCACAAGAAAACTAGAAATAGAGCGAGATTTAATAGACTTAGAAAGAGAAAAAAAAAGAAAGTAGATTTGTGTGAAATCTCAAATGTTTAAGCAGGATAAATTGATACGAGAAACGCTTCATAATAAAGCTATTCTAATTCAATTTAACTACAAATTGTCCAAGCCCTTTGAGCTCAATAAGCAATTTCATAAAGACAATCTCATTACAATACCAAAAATACTACGTAAATGACAAATTATGAATCTCTATTTTGGCTAGTTAATAGTTGTCAAGAATTGCATTCAACAGAGCCTTCAAAATTTGACAATTTCAGGATTGAAATACCAAGGCAATACACTTTAAAACAATGAAGCTATTTCAATCATCTCAAAATACCAAATATTTTACTAGATCCTCTATGCTCAAAATAGGTAGTTTCGTTAAGACATTACTGTTAAATTGCTCTAGAGGCTTTTCAACAACATAAACTCTTTTATGGAAAATCTTAATAAGAGTCTAATATTGCGCAAAAATAGAACTATAAAAGCAACCTAGAAAAAATCCTAAAATTAAATACCGATACTAACTAAACCATTAGCTAAGTAAATAAAACAAAATAGGAAGAAATGAACTCACAGAATATAAACAATGCAGCTAAATTGATGTCTTTAGCAAGCCATCTTACAAAAAATCTTCAATTGTCTTTTTTCGAAAATCCTTCTCGTTTCTTTATGAATAAAAATACCCCATGCTAAAGTAAAATAACAGGTTTAATAAATTTTAGCAAAATTAACTAATTTTGGCCATGTTAATGATAAAAAAAATACCAACAATTGGATAGGCATATTTTTCATCTCAATTTAACAAGCCAAATAGGTAATGTGTTTCCAATTGTTAAATCTAGGTAAGATAAATTTGAGTAATTTAGTTAAGAATCTCTTTGTGAACAATAAAACTAGGATGCCTTTATTTTCACATAAATATAAATAGCTTGTTTTTTTTATTATTTTGGAAAAAATAAAAACCTTTTTTTAGATTTAAAAAAATGAAAAAAAAAAAGTCAAAAAACTAATTGGAAGTAGATACATAAATCTTAACTTGCATGATAAATTCTCATCAAATCTAAAGTGAAGCTTCTCGGCTTGCGCTTTACTCGTTTTCTTTTAACCGCTGCCTCTTTTTGTATGGAAAAATCCGCACAGTTGAAAAAGAAACCTGCTAATTCAGCCGTGGAATCACAACCTTTATAAGGTCGGCATAAAGGCAGCACCGATAGCCTACAGTTTTTTGTAGGCGATCCAGCAAACTAAAGCCAGATCGGTTCAGCAGTATCATAAGATTATTGGGATGGATTCTGAAGTACTAGACCTGATCCGCAAGTATCTGCCACAGTTAAGGATCGAAAGATCTAGAAATGACCCTGCATTCAAGATGATTCTATCGCAGCCTCTCAAGAGCATGCCTCAGTACCAGGCCCTAATAAGCGTCTTGAAAGGTTGCGGCTTTGGGCCTTTCTGCACCAAGTGCGGCTCTTCTTTCACCCGTTTCAGGTATTTTGATAATTCTTCATCAGGCAAAGTTGTGCAGCCGCGGTATAGGTGCCAGCATTGTCATGATTTATTCACTTTTGGCGGGAGACGCTACTCCAAGCGGAATAAAGTGGAGCAACCTCTTCAAAGTTTCCTAACGGATGGCAAGGTGTTTGTAATTAAACCTGGCTGCAATTATCCCATGAGTTTAGGCATCGACCCTCCTGAGATCCTGCCTCGTGGGATGAGCATTGAAGCTTTAAGGGATGATTCTACTGTGGAGCAAAAAGCTCATCCCATCATAGAGCACGTGGAAGGTTCTCAATGTTCAGCAAATAGTTATGTCACAAAGGTGGATCCACAAAAGCATAAAAGTTTCGATAAGGATGAAAAGAATTCGGCTCAGGGAATTCAAACGACCAGTGCAGTTGGGGAAGGGAAAAATGGCAAGTTGATGGATTGTCACGGTGATCACACCAGGCTTGTATATGACAACATTTTCCAGGAAAATTACACTATGGTAGAAAATCCTCATCTTGGGAAGCGTGGCTCAAATTTTCTATTATTCCTCCCAACCAATGTAACGGATAAGAGTTTTGTGATGCCCAAAGATTTCTTTGGTGAATCCTGTAATAAGAATCAGAATTGGCATGCAGATAATAATAATGCAGTGGAGAATAAAAGTTATGGTTACTACAATTATGAAACAATGGAGAAGCCTGAGAAGAAACTTTTGCATGTTAGCCAAAATGGAAACAGCACCAAGGCTACACAAGAGGAAGTACCTACGGAGAATGGGGTGCCTCCACTTAAATTTTATGATTTCTTTGGAATGGCTGAGAACTCTCGCTGAGAGAAATGGATAGCTTTGCAGTTTGCAGGAGTGATTTTTTAAGGTGGAATTTTCATTTTCTTTCTTGTATTCATTGTTTTATGAACAGGTTTTTGTTGATACGGAACCAACCAAAGTTTGGTTAAATGTTTCATAAAATCATGTTGAACTAAAATGCTAATAATGCTTTTCAGAGATTTTAAATCAAAGTTTTTCTTAAAAAAAATTGTGCGTCACTTTAAGAGAGTTACTTTATAATATGCGTCGGAGATTCGCGATTCCCAAAAAAATTTTACAAACCTTTCGCGGTGGATTTGGGCACATGCACAGAAGCCTATAAAATCTGCATTGGGTACATAAATTATAATTTTTCGTGCAATGGTGTCTCGATTTTCAGCTTTCAATAGAATATTCATTCTCCATTAAAATCTTACCTATCCAATCTTACCTGTTTTTACCCACAAATGCATCCGCGTTCAACACCTTTTATTGACCAACGCTCCTACTCCTCCATTCATAGGGAATTGGATGCTTCATCTTCATCTTCATCTTCATCTTCATCTTCCAGCTCTAAAATTCTTTGCTTCATCTTCATTTTTCTTAGTATCTCACCTTATTTCTCTCTTCAGCTCTAAAATTCTTTGCTTCATCTTCATTTTTCTTAGTATCTCACCGCATCTACAGGTAGTGACGAAGGAGGAGATGAGCATTTTTCTTGATGAAGGAGGTCTCCTCTACCCAGTGTGATTTGGGTGAAGAAGTTGTTGTTACCTATCGTCTGATTTTATATGAAAAATATCCAAAAAGAAAAGTCAATATCGATTCTTTCCATATCGAAGGACAACTATAGCATATATAGTGTATCTATCCTTTGATTTTCAGGTGGGTAACGATTGTTGAGGATGGCTTACGTTGCCCTTTTGCTTACTCGCTTGCGCGAACCTTCACTTCCCCTGCTTCTAGGTTACCTAGTTTCCTTTTTTTATGTACATAAAAAAACCATCTCACTTATTAGTTGTTTAGTTCAATCATTTTTTTCTTTGAGGTTGTTTTAAGGTTTTGTCAATTTTTCCATGTTTGATTACAATTTGTTCAAGGAGATAAAATATTTGGAGGTTCTGGTTGAATTATTTTTTTCTAATTGTCTAATTCCTGTTATTTTTTGAAACTTTTCCTTTTTGTTTCGTACTTTGGTTCAATATAGCAAGAGTAATGGTCCAACCAAATATTAGAAATTTTTTGTCCCTATATTTGGAGGTTCTCCTTGAATTATTCTTTTTTAATCATCTAATTTCTATTATTTTTCGAAACTTTTTCTTTTTGTTTGGTACTTTGGTTCAATACAGCAAGATTAATGGTCCAACCAAATATTAGAAATTTTTTGTCCCTATCTTTTATTTAACATTGCAGAGTTTAATGTTAGGGTGAACGCTTGAAGGAAACCCTGATTCTTATTAGTTTTCGAAACTTTTCCTTTTTGTTTCGTACTTTGGTTCAATACAACAAGATTAATGGTCCAACCAAATATTAGAAATTTTTTGTGCCTATCTTTTATTTGACGTTGTAGAGTTTAATGTTAGGGTGAACGTTTGAAGGAAACACTGATTCTTATTATTTTTCGAAACTTTTCCTTTTTGTTTCGTACAAGCTTAATGGTCCAACCAAATATTAGAATTTTTTTGTTCCTATCTTTTTTTGACGTTGCAGAGTTTAATGTTGAACGCTTGAAGAAAACAGACCGGAGGAGATAAAATATTTGGAGTTTCTCGTTAAATTATTTTTTTCTAATGGTCTGATTCCTACCTGTTATTTTTCGAAACTTTTCCTTTTTGTTTCGTACTTTGGTTCAATACAAGATTAATGGTCCAACCAAATATTAGAAATTTTTTGTTCCTATCTTTATTTGCTGCTGCAGAGTTTAATGTTAGGGTGAATGCTTGAAGAAAACAGATTGGAGATTTTAGCAGAAAGAGAACAGATTCTCTTGGTTGAATATTTATTATACTTTTCATCATTTAACAATTTCAGAACAACTTTTATTCAGTATGCAACGCTTACCTCGAGACCATTCTTTAATGTTTTAGATAATTGAGTTTTTATTTTTGAAGTGTGCTTAAGTTCTTAGTACATTGATGTCTTTGAAGGTGTCCAGAAAACATTTCACTTTAATCACTTAATACCTCTGATACAATGTTCTATTTGGTTTCTAGTTTAATTGTAGTTATGACACTTTTTTTTTTTGGGTTGGTTGGTTTGTTTCTTACTTTCTTTTGATCAAAGCAGAAAAGATTGATGAACAGAATCGAACCCTACTTGCAATCATCGTCAGATCTTTTTGTATGCATTAAAGCTGCTTTCACTATTCTTCAACTTGGGCTTTATTCCTTCATTCAAAAAAGCAATTCCTTCATGATGCCATATTTCATATTTTATGAAATCTCACCTTTGTTTTATCAATTATTAAGTACATTTGTCTATGATTTTCAATTTTTTTCTATTCCTTATTGAAATTTCATCTTATTATTTTTAAATTTATCACTATTTTGTATTTTTAATTTTTCTCCTAACTCTATTATTGTTTTGCATTTCCAAATTTATTGCATTGAATGGCATTTTAGTTTTAAAGCTTTTAAGACATTTTTCTAAAAGCTCTTTGCTAGCAGAAAAAGAAAAAATAAATACCCTTAGTCATAGTAATTTGGACAATTGGTAAGTATATCTATTTATAATTTTTTTTAAAATTTATTTCAACTTTTGTGAAGAGGAGCAGTCATATCTCATTTTCTAATTTTTACCATTAATATTTATAGAGTCATAAAGATTAGTTCTATTCAAGACATAGATAACAATGAGAATGAAATAGATAGTACTCTATTGGAGAAAAATGCATCGCAAGAAGAAAATGTCGTAGATTGTAATGTGGAAATTTTGAAACCATTTGCAAAAGGTAGATTTATTTTGAAATCTTCATTAAAACAATTCGTAACACAATTAAACACTTGCAAGAGTGGAGGAGGTGGAAGCAAAAGATGGAAGTGTCATGTATGTAGCCATGAATTCACTGCAAGTGGTACATGAATACATCATCATTTCTTTTAGACATTAGAAAATAAAATAGGAACAGGTGTTATTGCATGTAAATTTTCATATTCTGATATTTAAAAAGCTATGTATGACTACTTTCAAGCAAAGACTATGATAAAGAGCATTACTGTAAGTATTTGAACAGAGGAAAGTAAGAACAAGACAAAGGATGTTGTACAACCAACAAAAAGAAAAGTGCTTAAACAAATAGAAATAAGTTTTCAAGTTGAAAAAAAAATAAAAGCTAATATTAGTATTGCAAAAAATGTTCTATGCAAATGGATTACCATTTAAACTTGCATATACTCCTTCATTCAAAGAAGCAATTCATTGTGCCATTAAAGCAGTTAATATTTTTAAATTTTAAATTATCATTTTTTATTTAAAATTATTAGTAAAACTAATATTTTTATATGGCAGTCCATCTTATATCCCTCTAACTAAAGATAAAATTTGAAATGATCTTTTTGATGAGAGGTATGAACTTAGCATGAGAAAATTGAAGAAATGAAAGTAATTTTGGCAGCAAAGTAGTTGTTCTGTTATAATGGATGGATGGACTGATATTTGTCAACGTCCATTAATTAATATTATAATTAGTTGTCAAGTTGAACCATTTTTTCTTAATGTTAAGACTGCTCCAAATATATAAAAGATGTTAATTTTCAAGCCAAATTATTAGAGACAGTAATTGCAACTATTGGTTCAAAAACATTATGCAAATTATAACAGATTCAACTCCTGTTTGTAGGCATGTAGGAAAAATGATAGAAATGATTTATCCAAATATATTTTGGACTCCTTGTTGTGTTCATTCTCTAAATAATATACTTCGTGATATTGGTAAAATTGATTGGGTGAAAAAGCTTATTATAGATGCAAGAGACATATAAATTTTCATTTATAATCATCATTATTCAAATTCCTTGTTCAGGGAATGTAGCAAAAATAAGACTTTCAAAAAGCCTATAGAAATAAGGTATTAGAATACAAAAATGTATATTGTGTGTTTTTAAGAAATTTGATTTATTAATGCTAAACTAATTATAAATTTTGTGAAACAGGTATGCTTAATATTTCATAATGTTGGAGAGAATGCAAGAGATACAATAATCATTACAAACAATGGTTATAACTAGTAAATGAAAGAACTTGGAGGAAGCCAACACAACTATGGGAAAGAGTGTCAGGAAAAAGATTTTATCCGATAAGTGGTGGAAGCAAATAAAGTAAGAAATAATTTATTTAAAATATAATTTTTTATTTTTTATTTCTTACATCTTTGTATCTTATTAAAAATAAGTATTTGTTATATTGTAGGAGAATTGTTAGCATGCTGCAACCTATTGTTGATTTCATTCATTATGCTAATATAGATACACCTGCATTAGGAGAAATTTATGTAATTTATGAAAATATGTTAACAAAAATTAAAAAAAGGGTTATAGAAATGGATAGCTCTCTTGATTTTTATAATGCTTAGTTACTTCCATTGATTCTAAAAAGATGAAATGCTACAAATACCCCATTGCATATAGTTGCATATGCATTAAATATTAAGTGGTATTCTTCAAAACATAGAGATAAAAATCCAAAAAAGCCTTGTGATGATTTTGATGTAAGAACAGGTTTTTTAGAATATGTTAAATGGTTATATTCACTTTGTAACGCTAGCTTAATTAGAAAGAAATGGCTTCAATTTACTAAAGGACATACAAAAGCATTTAAATGTGAAGATGCTATATTTGATATGGATGGAATAGCTTAAGAAGATCCAGCTGGATGGGGGAGTTTGCATGGTGGAGATACTTCTAGACTTCAAACTTTAGCAGTGAAGCTTCTTTCTCATGTAATACGATTAGTTTTTCATTAAACATATAACAAATATTAATACGTATTAATTTTCTTAATTAATTTATGAAATGTGATGTTTGAAAACTTGAAATAGTGATATTTTATATATCATTATGCATTCTCTAAACACCATGATTAGTAGGCTATTAGGTTTGAAGCTTCAAATGAGTTTTTTTATTGATGAAGTTTTGAATAATTTATAAAATGAATCTTTTAACAATGCAAAAATTTATTCTTGTTTTCATTATTTATGTAAGTTGCATCTTCTTCTGCTGCTGAAAAAAATTGGTCAACATATTCTTTCATTCATCAGATCAAAAAAAATAAAATATAACAAATTAGTATATGTTCATAGCATATTCTTTCATATAACAACATATAACAAGGAAGATCAGAAGAGCTGAAGAGCTGAAAAATTAGTATAACAAAGAAGATCAGAAGAGCTGAAAAAAATAAAATATAACAAATTAGTATATGTTCAACATATTCTTTCATTCATCTGATGAAAAATATGTTCATAGCATGATTAGATTGGAAGAAAGAAAGTAAATAAAATATAGGCAATCACCTACTCTTCGTTGGGATGTTAATCCAGAAGATGATGATGTTCTAATAGTTGATGATAGAGAAAGTTATTCTACTGACTT
>MNCI01004678.1:103655-126618 GCA_015680685.1 Gnetum montanum
ACACCCCCCCGCGTTCGCTCCTGTTGCTTGTGAGGTTCAAGTGTTGTGTGAGGAGCCATGGCAGAGGTAATTTCGTCCCAAAGCTTAGCAATCGTCGTGCAAAGGGTGCTCACGGGGGGGAGTGCAGCACTGTTGAAAATGCAGTCATTTCTGGCCCGCCACAGGACCCAGAGCGCCGTGAGAGTTGCCGAGTTGCCCGAGAACTCAGGGTTGCGGAGCCCGACCGTTTTCCAGAGCTACACGGTCACCTGACAGCCATGGACGAAGTGCTGCAGCATTTCATCCTACTGATTGCACAGAGGGCACTGGGGGTTGAGGTCCATGCCCCTGGATTTTAGAACCGTGTGCACCGGAAGGGCCTGGTGGAGGATCAACCACCCGAAGGTTTTGATCTTTTCAGGAAGGATGCCCTTCCACAGCCGCATCCAGCGTGGATCGGCAGGGAACAGCTTCTGCAGGAGCTGATGAGGGTGTAGGTGGATCCCATCCGCGCTGTCCATCGATCCCACCTGCACGCAGAGCTGCCTCCAAGTGTGGGAGTCAGAGGTGGTCGCAGTCCAAGGGCTGTACTTCTTACGCAGGATTTGGACCCAGAGGGAGGGGTCATCGCTGTCAGTGACCAGGCGCTGCAGGAGCTTATGACGCCCCAAGGCAGCCTCCAGCGTGAAAGGGAGGAGGCCAATGCCACCGGCGTACCGAGGCCGCGCAATTTTGGACCAAGCCAGGAGGTGTAACTTCTTACCCCCCTTCCCGCCAGACCAGACAAAATCGCGGATGATCTGGTCAATCTTGGCAATGGCCCTGAGGGGCGGGGAGGCCATCGAGGCCACAAACCTCGCCATAGCCCCCAGCACAGTAGACGCCAGCACCATCTTCCCCTTGCGAGACAAGAATTTATTTGTCTAGTGGGCCGCACATTTCTGGATTTTGGCGATGAGGGCCTGCCAGGTCCGTTGCCTGTGCCAGTTATGCATGGGGATGCCTAGGTACTTGTCATCCGCTGTCCCCGGGAGGATCCCCAGGATTTGGATAATTTTTCTGCGTACCAAGGGGTGCACGTGGGTGAAGAATAACGTCGATTTACCTGGATTGAGCTCCAGGCCCACTTCCTTGTGCAGCCGATCAAGGGCCCTCAGAATCGCCCTGGCCTACGGGACCGCGGCCCTGGTGTACAGCATGGTGTCGTCCGCGAAATGTGCAGTAAGACAATGGATGCCATGCACATTTAACCCCTGGACCCCTTCGGCGGTGCAGTAGGTGTGCAGGAGATCCATCATCATCAGGAAGAGGAGCGGGGACAGCGGGTCTCCTTGGCGAAGCCCGCGACCTGTTCCCTGAAAGCCCCACAATTGCCCATCAATGTCTAACGAATACCGTCCTCCCTGCTGTATCTATAGACTGAGTTCAATAAAGGCGGGGTCAAACCCTTTAGCAAGTAAAACTGATCTTAAGGCGGCCCAGCTGACGGAATCATAGGCCTTGGTAATGTCAATCTTGATGTAGAGGCCTGGAAGTTTGTCCTTCCTAAGGGAGTGCTGGATTTCTTGGAGTAACAGGACCTGGTCCTGAAGATAACGACCCTTCAGAAAAGCTGCTTGGTGTTTACCAACGAGATGGGTCATGAGCGGTCGCAGTCTGTCCACAAGCAGGCGAGAGAAGAGTCGCAGCAAGGAATTGCAGACCCCGATGGGACGGAAATGGCCTGGGGAAGTGGGATTTTCTGTTTTCGGGATTAAAACCACGCGTGAGCAATTTATTTCTTTTCTAACCTGCCGCCAAGCCAACATGTGGTTTAACGCGTCCAGCAGGTTTTTCCCCAGAACCGCCTCAAAATTTGAGAAGAATTCAATGGGCCAGCCATCTGGCCCTGGCACCTTGTTCGCTGGCATTTTCTGCAGCGCCACATGTAACTCCTGGCGCGTGAAAGGTTTCAAGAGCCGGCAATTATCTTCCCGGTTTAAAACTTTTTCTATGGGCACCGAAATGGGGACCGTTGGACGCCAGTCCCAGACCTGCTGCCAGTACCGCAGGAGGTTGTCGGCGCACGGTGGAGTCTCGTCATGAAGGAGGCGCTGCAACGGCCCATTCCGGGCACCGCGGAGGGCCTTTGCAGGGGAGAAAAAAAAACTTTGTGTGTCTGTCTCCCTCCCGCAGCCACTGTACACGGGCCCTTTGGCGCCAGTACTCCTCCTCCTCGTGGTGAAGGAGTTGAAGTTCGGCCTGGATGGCGAGCTCCTCCCCCACGTGGTCAACCACGCTCACGTGCTGCTCCTGCTGCGCTTGGACCGCCTGTAATTTTGCCTGCAAATGACTTCGGCCGGTTTTGAACCGATATTTCTCCGTTGAGCTGTAATTTTTTATTTGCTGTTTCAGTGCTTTCAAACCTTCCTTGAGAAATGTGCGTGGCTCCCCTGAGGCGTTGTACTTCTGCCAGATGTCCTGCACCATTTTCCCGAGCCATGGTCTGCGGATCCAGGTGCGTTCAAAGAGGAAGGTGCGCAGCCGTTGGAACTCCCCCTGCTCCAGCGTGCAGAAAATGGGCCTGTGATCGGAGGCCATGCGTGCGCCTCCGTATGCCTGGAGGTCCCACCTTGTCATCAGCATTTCATTGGCCCACACGCGGTCAATCCTGGACATGACCCTCGCGGTGCCCTGTCTGCGGTTGCTCCAAGTGAAATTACAGCCGGTAATTTCCAAATCCGTCAGCTCAAGTTGCTGTAACAGGCCAAGCATTTCCGCTGCCCCGGGGGGCTTAGCCCAAGAATCGTCGGTCTTTTCCCAGGAGAAGAGGCGCTGATTAAAATTGCCAATTAAAAGCCAACAGGCCTTCTTGGGAACCAGCGCTGCGACCCAGTAGAGCTCCTGAATCCGCGTCTGCCATCCTTGGGCACCGTACACATTGGTAACCCACACGTCAAGCCCCAGCAGGTGCACCATAATGCACCAGTCGGACGTATCCAGGGTGTACGACTCCGCCTTGGTGAGGATCGCGAGGCCGCCCGCGCGCCCCCTGCTGGGCACCTGGTGGCTGTGCCACCCCGGCCACTGGAGAGTCTGCGTCTCCGTCTACTGTAATTTTGTTTCTTGCAGGCAGACAATGTCACATTTTTCGTCGCGCACTAAGCAGTGCAGGGTATGTCGTTTGTAAGGGGTACCCTGGCCCCTGCAATTCCAGGACAAGACCTTCATGGAGACAGGGAACGATGGAACACCTCCTGGAGCGTGGGCTGCATGCCCAGATCCACGTAGAGCTGCGTGGCTTTCTGCCGGAGGGAGTGGCTGTCCGGTCATCCAACCTTCACCGCGTGAGGAGGTACCGTCATTCCTTTTTGCTGCAGGCTTCGTTCTGGTTCTGGTGGGGAGCTGAACTACACCGAACCACGACTGGTGTTAATCCAGTCTGTGACCGGGGGTGGGGACAGGTCACCGTGTGGAGGGCCCTCCCCGCTTGGCTGGGGAGTTCTATGAGAGTCCTGCTGCACCACTGTCTCTTCCTGAGAGGGCGGCCGCTGGTCATCATCGGAGTCTCCCATCAGCGCATGAAGGTAGGACCGCGCCATACTCGCCTCAGTTCCCTTACTCGGCACCGAAAGCCCCTCCTGTTGGGCCCTCTGCGGGTTATGCATCGTTTGTGCCCCGACTGGTGATCCCCCTCGGGGTGCAGCCTTGGAGGCCACTCCCTTTGAAGCAGCGCTCTTGCTCGGACGGCGAGCCCCCTCCTTGGGGGTCGGCTGTTTCTGGTTGGCGACCCGACCCTTCCTTCCGACGACGACCCATCCATCGCCCGGTGTAGCCAGGCTCCCCGCTGGGTGGCCCTGGTCACTCCCTGACCGGTGCTGGGCTTGAGCCTTCGGCTGGTTCTCGAACCAAACCCATACCCTCTCCTCCCCCAGATCCATGATGAGAACCAGCATCTTTACAGGTTCTGGCGTGAGCAGAGGCCGCCAGACGCAGAACCTCGCAAACCCCAGATGATCCATCCCGGTAGTGGAGGGATCAAACTTAATGAAGTCCCCGAACAGATCCGCCAACGTCCGCAGAAACGTCGGCGACCAGTGTTCCAGGGGAAGATCATACAACTGTACCCAGACCGGTGCGCGTGCAAACAGTGCTGGATCCCGATGTGCCCCAGGGCGCCAGGGCCAGCCCACGCGCATCGTAGAACCAAGTGCCTCCCACCAGGATGTGTTCGCGCTCCTCCAAGGAGGTGAAACCGAACAGGAGGCAATCGTCTGCCAAGCAGGAAACTGTCACCTTGTCAAACCCCCAAGCGTTTCGGGCCCAGCGGCGGATCAGGTCAATGTGGGGTCTAGCCCCTTCAGACACAAATTTGCCTATCAGGCTGCGGTCTAGTCTGGCCAGCGTGGCTGGGTCTGGGCATCCAACTTTGAGTCTTAGTTCTGCTCCGACTCTGGAAAATGCTTCATCAGCCTGCCGCTTCTATCTTGGGTCCTCCTCGCTTGCTGTGCTCTCTCCTGCCGTCAAAGCATCGGCCGGCTCTGTTCCTGCAGTCTCCATATTTACCGTTGGTCCTGTTGCTGCCACTCCCGTCCCTGATGCCGCAACGGCTCCCGGTACTCCTGTTGTGCCAGTCACTCCCAGTGCTCCTGTTGCTCCCTTCGATCCTGTTGCTCCAGTTGCTCCAGTCGCTCCCATTCTCAATCCCTCACCCGACTTGTTAATGTTTCTGGAGCAATGAATCTTAATATTGATGATTCAATCCTTGATGAAGATGATTACCATGCAAATGATATTAATGATATAGAACAAAATGAAGCAAGTTTTACAAATTTACTCTTTAGAGTAGAGTAAGGAGAAAATATAGGCTAAAATTAGAATTTGAACAATGTGACAACTTCTAAGCTTTGGCAAGAAACTCTTTTGTGATTTAAAAAGAGATAATTTTGTAACATTATCATATATATATGANTGAATTTAGATCATACTTGTTCTATATTCTACAATGTTTTTTTATGATATATGAGATTTAATTTTTTTAAAAAAACTAATATATTTAAATTTTCTCGGCCCCAGCTACAAACCTGTCCCCACTTTTTCTTGAAGCACAGGTACTCAAACACGTTCAGAATCACGAATCCTCGATTGCTCGCTTCCACGAATCGGATTCTTTTGATGCATAAGTTTCTGGCTGATCAACGGATTCTTTTGATGCATAAGTTTCTGGCTGATCCACGGATTGTTTTCATTGATGCATAAGTTTCCGGCTGATCTATGAATATTGCCGAAACCTTTGCCAACGCACATCGCCTCCTGTGCCTACGGTTTTGGCTTATTGCTGCTGCTGCCAGATGCCGTGGAGTCTTCTGCCGTAGTCGCCGTTACTGTAACGGCCGTCACCATAACCACGGCATCGTCCACCGTGTTTCATCTGGATAGAGAATTGCAGGACACAAACGCAAAGCATAGCAAAAATTTGCAGAATCAGTCGTCATGACCGCCTTCAGAAGTTCCGGAGCAAATAACGATGCCGTGCCTGTTGATCTTGCTTGCAGCCTCTACAGCAGAGAGATCCGCAGCTGCCACGACTATGGTAAGCGAGCTCAACGTCGCCAGCCCTGGCCCCTATTTCCGACGAATCTCTACTTCCCGCAGCTCCTCACGCCAGCTCTGCTCTGACTTCCACCATCTCCGGATTCATGGCCACGCTCGCGTTCTACGTCAGCTATGATCAAGTGCTGTCCGGTGTTGGAGGGTTTGCTGGAGTTAGAGGCAGCATTGTGTTTGTGCACGGTTATCCCCCGAATGGCATCTACTGTTCCTGAATATTTCTGAAACGTAGCTCGTATTACGTTACGTTACTGCATAGAAGCCACCTTTGGCAGATCCACGATGGGTTGGATGTTGAGGTTTCCAAATATAGTGTCCCATTCTGATCCTGCACCTCTACCCCTGTCGCTTTTACCTCTGTGGCATTTGATGGCACTCCTGGAAAGAAGCATGGCCATGGTACTGACATTTTTGTGGAGCTGGTTCAAACTGAAAACCCGGAGAAACATACACGGGAAGGTGTTTTTGTTTCTGCAGAAAATAAACGTGCTGTTGCAGACTGCGGCGTCGGAGAAGACAACGCGGTAACACCGCGGCCTGCTCAGGCAACGTGACCTCTACGGCGAGGAGCTCTTCACCTGAGCCCTCCAACCGGGCGCAGGTGCCAATCTGCCTTCTTCAACGTACCTATGGAGGTCGAAGCCTTCGTTCTGCGTGCATGGGAATCCCGGATTCATGGTGAGCCAATTCTGTAGGTTCCACGGCTGGCAAGCGACGTGATCGGCCTGCTACATTCAGGTGACCTGGTGATGCCATAGCAACCGCCAACGTCGCGCTATACTAACCCTAACGGCGGTCTCTTCTCTCATGGCGTTCGTGGCCATTGTGTCAAACTTCGGTGCTGCATTCTACACGCCGTGTTTTGCTGAAATCCTCGGAGCTGGACTTCACTACCAATCCTGATGATGATGATGAATGGCTGCCTTCGAAATGGTAGGGAGAGGAGAACGACGCTCGGGTTTGCTCCGCCGTTTGCGGAAACGGTAATCCTAACGGTAGACCACAAAAGGAATTTTTTCGCTGCGACGGTAGCAAGGAAGTTACGACGACAATAATGGAGGCTCATTCTCTAGAGAATTACGCTCAAGAAGTTTCAATCAAGGGTTATTAAGACATCGCAGGCCTTGTAGCAAAACTGATTAAAATCCAGAACCAGCAGGAGATCTGGCCACCAAAAATTTTGCCAAGGCAAGAGTGTGGCAGCAGAAAAGAAAAAGCATGAACCTTAAAATCATGAAAAAGATGGAATGTCGGGATGCCAATCTGGCTTGGGCTAAGGTTTATGCTAGCACAGGAGGCAGGCTCACAATAGTTGCCAAGCTTCAAGACTCGAGGGACAAAAATTACATACGGTGATTTCGATATGAGCACTGGATCTCATGAAACTGTTGGACGTTGAATGATGAAGTATGATACTTGCTCATAAAGAACACAAGAAGATACTAGAGCCTTAACTCAACTCAACTGCGTCAAACGACATGTAGTTATGCTTGCAAGTTAAGAAAATTGCCATGTCTTGGTCCCACTAGCCATTTCCAACTTAATTTTTTTTACCCACAAGCCTTTCCAAATTATTTTGTAGCTTGGCAAGTGTAACGACGGAAAATGTCAGCACCTGGAATACCAAACAAAATCCGTGTACACAGTCTTAACGACGGATCCGTGCGAGGGCTGTGCTGGAGAAAACGAATCCGCAGTGCCCTGAACGGTCTTGTCGATCAGACAGGGACTCACTAAATTAGTAAATCGACGAAAATTATAGGTGTTCCATGGAACGATTTGATTTGATAAATTACGAAAGGAGAGGAAAACGATGTAGATAAATTGCAATAATGACAACGTTAACACGACAAAGGAAATCGGATTTAAGAGAAATGCGTGATTTCAAGATCTGTATTTTGACCCGAAAAAATGAGTATTTTGTGTACAAAGTTACAATGGGAAGACTCTGATTATCTTATGCGAAACATACACAAAATAATAAGAAAACTGTTTAACAAGGAGTGCAGAATGGAGCTCGGTCTACCTTGTAAGCCAAAGATGGAATGCAAGGAAGGTCAAACTCGGATGTCTATCAACCAACTGCGTCTAATCAATAGATCTTGCCAACCGCACTAGATGATCTCTCGATCTCTGATCTGTCTTCTTCGCTTTGGGTAGTCTCTGCTCAACACTGCCAAGGATCACTGATGGGAGACTGTATTTTCGCTAAAAGGTGTGATCGCTCCTGCTGCCAATGCTTGAAAAATTGTTTCTGCTCAAAGATGATAACTGTCAAAAGTTGAAGATGCTAACTGCTGCTCTCCTTCCAGAAAAAAAGGGTCCTTTCTTTCTTCGCCAACTGGGGTATTTATAAGCTGTGACAACATGTAGAAAAGGCACGGCCTTGATGACATGTGTCCCGAACTTCCCGGATACCATTGACTTGACGAAGTGCGTATGCCGCGTCACATTGCAAAGTACGCTATCAACATTTTTACCGAAGCTGCTTCATGACTACACACAATACGCTTGTCAGCGTATTGTGCATATGGATAGTAAATGTGTAACTGCTTTAGCCGGCTTTACGCTGTATTACCTTTGTTTACGTTGCGTTGTGTGGCAGAGCGTAACAAAGCATGGAAATAGTGAGTCAAGCTGTTTTATGCTCATTTACGCAGCGAAGCGTAGTGAAGCATAAAAAATGATCAACTCGACGATAAATTACGCTGACGTACGTTGCGAGCGTAAGGCGATCAATCTGCAAAAAGAAAGGAGCCGATCTGTCATGCTTCCGTTGGACTTTCCTTTTGACCCTTTTGAAGCTCATTACGCTACCTTGCGTAACAGAGCGTAAATCCTACCTTGGACAAAAGACTTAGCAGGATATGCGAGAAGTCGCATATTATGCTACTTAGGCCTTAAGGTTCACCAAATCTGCTGAAGTAAGTCACCTTCTGATGTTAGATTATGTTAAGCAAAATTACGCTAAGCATCATTACGCGATGTTGTGTAATGTAGCGTAAAGACAGAAAACATAGTAAAATTGAAATCTGTAATGAACTTGAAAACTTGATGCCGGGTGCCGTTTCGCCTTGCTTTGCCTTGTTCTACCTTCTGGAATTCTATCACGAACTTTTGCCTGAATCGTGAATCTTCACCTAAGGCCGATTTACAATTTCTACAGTGTTTCAATGGCCCCTCTTTGTTGACGGTTAGAGGGCTTGCTCGAAAGACGTTGACAAAGAATACAAAACACTGAGCCGATGAAAGTACCAACAACGTTTATCAACAGGTACTCAAGTGTCACCTTGTCAACACAGAGGAGCAGAGATGAAGGAAATGGGAGATAGAATGGTATGGGAGGAAACAGGTTCGGGGAAGACACAAATGAGGTTCAGGGAAGACGCAAATGAGGGAGGATAGCTTCTTCATGCATAAGCACTCAGGCATTCTCCTGTGATTGCGTTTGCATGGAGTTATGCCATCATTTTGTGTTAAAGGGGGTTGCATAGACAAATTGTGTTGCGTCTGTATGACCTGGGTGAGATGTGTTTCACCCATTTTTCCGACCCCCGCTCTTTTTTGTTTTTGCATCCACTAGGCGAGTTGCGTTACGCAGGTTCATGGACTTGATTGCAATGCGGATGCGGAAAGCGTGTGCAGCGTATGTGCATTTTGCATACGGGAAGCGGATGGGATAGTTAAGGATAATGATAAGGGCTAGGGGTAAGATTATGAAGGACACAAGGATGCACCCCTCCGAGTGGACAAGCCAACTTAAGCAGCTATCTCAAAACGCTATCGGTATTACACCACTCAGATGAATGCACCTTTGAACGACATCCTCGTAACAAGTAACCTGCAACCAAAGAAGAAAACAAAGGATACCATTGTCCGTGCGAATTGCGGGCAAGGTTGTTGAAACAGGTACTATTAAAGGCGAGATAAAGTAATCGGGCCGTGAAGGAGGAACTGTAGCACGAGGCCCGAGTCTTCACCCTTGACGCTCGGCCCAGCATATCGCCGCCAAAGAACATTAGACTCAGCGCACCTAACTGGTTATGTAAAGAACCAGCTAGATGAATCTGTGAAGCCAGAGCCTGATAGTGATGATGAGTGGAGATCCCCAAAGTCATAATTGATGAGAACACCTTTGAGGCTTCGGACGACGAAACTAACCTCTCAGAGGTACCACCGCTAAAATAGGTGCAGTGACGGTATCTCTGAGGGGTCAGTAGTATGCCTTTCAGCACATCCGAGGGATCAGCAGAATGTCGGTGAGGTAGTGACGCTAGGACTGTCTCAGCATCCCACCCCATTTGTCTTGCAGCTGCATAGAGATGATTACGCTCGCTTGAATTGTATGATGGCAGTTTGGGAGTCCCAGTTTTAAGTCCTGGTAGATTGTCGTTGCTGGTTTTAAGTATCAGTAGACCATGGTCCCAGTTTAGAGTCTGGGCGGACTGAAAAATGCTAGTTTTACGTCGTAGCAGACAGTGGCGAAGCTAATTTATGGTCTCAGCAGACCATGCTGTGGGTGTCAGTTTTGTGTCATGACCCAGGGACAAGTCTGTGCTGGTTTTATGTCTCAACAAACGACCACTTACCTAAGCTAGTTTTGTGTCATGGAGGACAGCCGATGCCAGTTTAGCATCGTGGTGGACGCGTGCAGGAAATGCCAGTTTTTCATCTTGGCGGATCTATACAGCACTGCCAGTTTTATGTCATAGCGGATGGCTACAACTTGCTAGTTTTACGTTGTGGTGGACGATCAGTGCCAGTTTAGCGTCATGGCAGACACGTGAAGGGAGTGCCAGTTTTACGTCATAGCGAATGGTTGTTGCCAGTTTAGCATCATAGCAAATGATTATGGTCATACCTGATATTCACACTGGAGATGTAGCTATACGTAGTATCGCTTCAGATATATGTGATTCACAGGATTCGGTAATTCGTTACCGTCGATATTCGCTAGCTTGAATGCTCCGTTGCCATACACATCAGTCACCAAGAAAGGGCCCTCCCAGTTTGCAGAGAACTTGCCCACTGGTTCACGAATGGCCTTGAGAACTAAATCTCCCTTCTTGATCAAACCCTGCTGAAGATTGTGACGATGCTTTTGCCTCTGCTTGTCTTGATACTTTTCGAGTGTATCAAGCGTCTGTATTTGCTTCTCTTCTACTGAATCCAAATCCATGATCCGAGACTCGATGTGTTGAGCCTCATTTATAATCGTGGAGAGGACCATTCTCAGAGAAGGAATTTGCAATTTGAGGGGCAGCACTGCCTCAGATCTGTAGACTAGGCTATAGGGCGTACTGTCTGTAGCCGTCCTACATGTAGTACAATATGCCCATAGCACATAGAGGATTTTTTCATGCCACCGTCTCTTGTTGCTGTCGAGCATTTTCTTGAGCAGATTGATGATGACTTTGTTTGTGGCTTCAGCTTGACCATTCACTTGCTGGTAATAGGGCAAGGAAAAAGATTGCTTAATGCCAAGGCTGTCACAGAAGGATTTGGTTTCCGTACTACTAAACTGTGGCCCGTTATCGGTCACGATAGTCATCGGGAGACCAAATCTGGTTACAATGTTGTCTAAGATGAAATGGCAAATCTGTTGAGATGTGATCTTCTGTAGAGGAATAGCTTCTACCCACTTCATGAGGTACTCAATAGCGGTAACTATGAAGCTATGACCTGCGGAATATTTCGGTGCGATGGGACCTATGATGTCTAGTCCCCATCATTGAAATGGCCATGTTATCTAAGTTGTATGTAACTCTGTAGGTGACACGTATATAAGATTTGCGTGATGCTGACACGTGTCGCACGTTTTAACCTTTGTTAGACAATCTTTTTCTATGTAAGGTCAGTAATACCCTAAGTGACAGATTTTTGAAGCCATAGCCCGTGGTGCTACGTGTCCTCCGCATAATCCCTCGTGGACCTCGCCAACTATATGTTGTGCTTGGTCCTTGTTAACACAAGTAAACAACACACCATCAAAAGAGCGTCTACAAAGAGTACTGTCTTCTATGATGACGTACTGCCTAGCTCGCTTGTGGATTGCATCTTTCTGCACATGTGTTAATTCGTGCAGTGGCTCGCCATGCAAGAGGTAAGTCTTAATGCTATCGTACCACTCTGGCGTTCTATCCTCGAGCAGAGCAGATATTTGCACTGCCTGAATGATGGGATCTGTGCAATCTGTTATTAATGCGGGACAGGTGTCGAACAGGTGTGAGGGCACGTTCAAAGCCAGTGTAGCTAGTGCATCGGCCAGTGTGTTATCAATGCATGGCACATGTTGGGCATCGATGGTCATGAATCGCCCTAGAAGATCTTTAGCCATATCGCAGTAGGGCTGTAAATGTACAGCCTTGTAGGCGTAGACTCCTGTGATCTAATTAATGACGAGTATCAAATCACCCCTAATTGCCAGGTGTCGAACATCGAGTTCACTGGCAGTTAGTAATCCTCTGAGGAGCCCCTCGTACTCTGCCACGTTGTTCGTACAGGGGAAGGTTAGGCGATAAGCGTGAAGACGCACATCCTCAGGTGATAAAGTAATAACTGTAGTGGCACTGCCACCTCTAACAGTTGAAGCTCCGTCGAAGTATAACGTTGCTTCGGGGCCTGTCAAGACAGGGCTTAAGCTATGTACGTGTTTGTCTGGAAATTCAGGCTCTATGGTTGCCTGACTGTCAATAGGTGATGTTACTAATTAGTTGGCTATCGCTTGGCCTTTCGTAGAAGATTGGCCAATGTAATGTAGATCGAATTCTGCCGTGATAGCCTTCCAACGAGCTATTTTGCTACTTTCGTATAAGTTATGCGTAATGGCCCTAAAAATATTATTTTTACAGATGATGTTGACTTGGCTACGAAAAAGATAATGCCTACACTTCTTGAGCGTAAATACTAACGCTAAGCAGTTACGCTCTACTTCATTATACCTCGTTTCATACGCACATAGAGCATGACTCAAGTAGTAGATGGGTACTTCTGACCCATCATCCCTTCTTTGACAGAGTAATGCGGCTAAGGCTACATCTGAAGTTGCGAGGTAGATATAAAATGGTTGATCTCTTTACAGTGGGAAAACTGTTGGCAAGCGTTGAAGCTCTTGCTTCAAGCTATCAAATGCATGCTGACAATCGTCCATCCATTCGAAATTAACCCCCTTTTTGAGCAAATGTTGCATAGGGTGTAGCTTATCGTTTAATCTCAAGATGAATCGCCTGATAAACTGTAACCTCCCCTGTAATCCACGTAATTGCTTAAGACTTTTAGGGGACGTCAGTTCAACAATGGCCTTGACTTTGTTAGGATCCACGCGTATACCAGTTTTCGATACCACAAAACTAGCATGCATCCGATTTTGACTCCGAACACACAATTTTTTGGGTTGAGTCGGAGATCATATTTAGAACATCTTTTGAGGACTAACTCCAGATCTTCTAAATGATCCTCTGACTTTATAGACTTAACAGCTATATCTTCGACATAATCATTCAGTCTCCCTAGGAGGTAATCGCTGAAGATGTACGTCATGGCTCGCTGATATGTTGCTCTGGCGTTTTTTAAGCCAAAAGGCATCATGGTGTAACAAAAGGTTCCCCAAGGCATCATAAATGTCGTTGTTAGCTAGTGCTCTGGGTTGATGCGTATTTGATTATAGCTGGAGAAGCCATCCATGAAGGAAAAAAGCGCATGTCCAGCGGTTGTATCCACCAATTGATCGATACTCGGCAATGGGAAGTTATCTTTGATTGTAGCTTTGTTCAAGTCCCAGAAGTCTATGCAGATGCATATTCCCCCAATCTTTTTAGGAACCACTACAATGTTAGATACCCAATATGAGTAATCAACTGCATGAATAAAACCAACCTGGTACAGTTTAGTGATTTCATCACATACTGCTAGCGCGACTTCTGGCTTGATCTTTCATGCTTTCTGTCTAACGGCTTTGATATGCGGATCTAGGATTATGTTGTGTTGAATTAATCTTGGGTCTAGTCCCGGCATATCCTCGTATGACCATGCAAACACCGTGATATTATTCTGGAGGACCTGTTTTATGTCATCATGTGCCTTTTGGTCTAATAGATAACTAACCTTGAGAGTTTTAGTCTCACCCCTATGCGTAACCATAGAGACCTCGTTGAGAGGGTCTTCAGTTACATCTCCAGCTTCCAAATCTAGCGTGCGCGTCGATTGCTCTGGCCAGTTTGGAGATGTTTCCATCGTGGCTATGATTGCGTCATTAAGGGCTAAGTTAGTTTCGATTAGTGTGGGATCAAGCTGTCTAATGATTTTACCATGTAAGCTTGTTAAAACTAGCGGTGCAGATAAAATTTCATCCATCTATGAATTATCCTGCAAAATTGTCAAATACGAGAGTAATTAGGAAGATACTAAGTTTGATGCGATAAGTGTTTAATGAATAATGCTTAGTTTACTATATAGGACGTGGCGTGACGTTACTGAGCGTAAAGTTAACTGAATTTTAAATTTCGTGAACAGTCTGTAATTAATGAGACCTGATTACGAGGAGATAAGATACAGTAGTTTAGGGTCGTTTCGGACCATGGTGCGTGCAATATCTGAGGCAATTAATGCCTTGATCCTCGGGTTCCAGCTCATACTGACACCAGCATTTGGACAAGTCTCGCTGAAATCGGGCATCAAGTCAGTTAAATTTTGCATATAAGTAAGCAGTTTTCATTTAAAATAGGCTGTTTGCTATCGCAAATTTGAATTCTTAGCTATTACAGAGAGAAAGGAGGCAGAGCGGAAGATTGGAGCGCGTCATTTGTAACTTGTGAGAGCGTGAAGGTGCAAAAGTGTGAAGGTGTTAGAACTGTAACAATGGCGCCTAAAGTAAAAGGGAAGAACACAAAATTGGCCAAGATTGACGAGGTGCAAGGGAGCCTGCAGCGTGTTTCGCAGGCAGTGGTCGAAGTAAGAGACCCTACACCTTTGAATCGGTAGGCCACCCCTTACTCATTTGTGTTACTTTTGCAGTGTTTATTATTGTAGCGTCGCTTGCGTAAATTAAAATTTTAGACTATGGACCTTGCGTTAAAACGAGGGTTTATACACTAGGATTGTGTCTATCGCCATTGTCAGGGACAAACCTTGTACTATTGCAAGGGTTTAGGCAATTTCAGCATGAATGGCTAAGTGTAATCTGTAGATTTTTTGTATTTTAAACATGCAAATCTGAATCTAGATGCTATTATTTTCTCTGTACAGTATCATGTTAAGACCCATCCTAATTGTCTTGGATATAGTCGGGGTTTTATGCTGCATAAATCCGATCGTACCGAATGTTCCTCCCCCGCAGACTCGGTTGCATGGGAGGGCCATATGGTTTCGAAAGGGTGCACTGGAGTTTTTGTAGTTTTTACTGCGTAACTACAGCATTATTGTATGGTCACATCTATCGGGCGATATCGTTGATGCCATTTTGGAGCACCTGTTGGTGGGTTCTACGTAGGGAATTCTTGCTTTCTTGACAAACGGGGATATCGACACTGGTCAACCCTAGGACCGCGAACTTAGCACCAGGGGTTAAGGCGCTTAAGTTGGATCTGGGAAATGGCTCAGTTTAGCTGTTACAATGCATACAACACTTTGTTCGTGGCCCGCCACGTCTCGACCTACTTCCAGAATCCACTAGGCACAGTGTATTATTCAGGAGGGTAAGTGGTTTTATTGGCGGTATTGTCATTATATGTCTATTGTCTGAAGCTTAAGATAAACATATGTGGTATGGTGCAGGTTTTTTATCCATGAGAACAAGTTAGTAAGCGATGGTGATACCTTAACTTGGACTGAAACGGCAATAAAGGCATTTACCTCTACTAACAATGTCCGCGCTGGTGTAATGGGGCAGATCGGCTTCGACATTCATGAAATCCCCACCCGTTATGCTGATGCTTTCGAGAATTGCCAAAATCTCGGGTGGTTACATGACGATTGGACTTTGGATCCACCCCTTACCGTTGCAGACATGCAAAGGAACCTTCCTCCATTTCCTTTGCCATTTGGACCTGGTAAAACTGCTGTGTATTTTATTGTTGTATAATGTAATTGTGAATCGTGAATGTCACGTAATAATGTTTTTTGACATGTGTCTTGCATTGTTCAGTCAGGGAATCCCAGGAGATTACCCTTACAATTTCTGGCCACGAGGCGAATACTCTTCTCTTCCGCTACGGCGACATCAAGGAGGCACAACGATGGCTCGGCCATGCGACGGCCCTGGTTGTGGTGGTTACCAAGCTACGCCAAGCAAGGCTAATGCACTTATTTTTGGCCATAATCCCTGATGTCCCTGTCAGTGAAATGTTAACCCTGGTCAACTCCTTCAGCGAAATGGCTGAGCGCTTTTGCACGCGCGTCCATCATGTACGTGTAAATTTTGATATTGATGCTTAGCTTTTTGCAGACCTTTTCAGCGTCCCCTCTGACAGCCTTCCCATAAAGGAAAAGGTGAAGAGGAGCATCGCCTGCCAGGAATGGTTGGAGGAGTGGCTAGGAGCCAAGAAGGAGCCTAAGGGGATCCCTTGTGAGAAGATCAAACTAGAGATCGCCAAGATGATTTATCCCCTGTTCCAGGCCTGGGCTTTCCCCAAAACACTCTCGCAGGGGAGGTTCTTTTCCATAGAACAGACCCGTATCATGCGGGAGGTTATGGAGGAAGGGATCCAGTTTGACTAGGCAAGCTATTTTGCTGAGGGATTACACACTGAAATGATTAGGCTTCGCTAGAAGCTTGATTCTTGTTTCAACGTGCATTGCGCCTTCTTCATAGCTTACCTTCGGCGTTTTGCCGAATTTTTGGTTATCCAAAGGAATGGGGTCTGGGTGGAGCAAGACCGAAATCAGCTATCCAAACCTTGGATTACCCACATTTTCGGCACTACCCATGGACAGGATCCCCTAAAAGGGATTGGTGAGTCTTTGTCTATAACAACAAAGGATTTGACGGTGTCCCGAATACGAGGCCCTGACAGCGTAGGCGGGGTGATGCCCACTTACACTGGCGATGCTCCGTGAGGGAAATGCTTGGTGGCTGAGATTGTAGAGCCTTCAGCTCGGCGTAAAAGGCTTCGCTTAACCGAGGTCCCTGTGGAGCCTGGGAGTGGCACAGGTGAAACCATGCAGGTCAAAGTTCAACGGAGTAAACCACCGCCTGGTAAGCGTAAAAGAAACATAGTGAAAGTTATTGTATTATGCGATTTTTATTCAGGATATCTTGAATCGTCTAAATATGTATGTGATTTGAAAAATGAGGCCTGCGGAGCGGCTGACCCATGAAACAGGGGCAGTGATATTAAGTCATGGGGAAGGGGCCCCAGTTTTGGAAGAAGAGGACCCAGTTGTTAGGACTAGCGACGCACAGACTCTTGTGCGTGAGGAGAGGGAGGAGGCGGGAACTATTGATGCACTCCCCACTGTAACCGGCAGAGGTGGTAAGCGTATTGGATGTTTTGAGGAGTTTTGTTAACAATTAAGATTTTTAACTAAATTATGCTACCGTTGAAGAAGATGCATCCACGTCTGCCTCTATGAGCAGAACATGGAGAGAGTTTCCTGACAAATTCACCTTCATGGAAGGCGTTGTCAGCGATATGATCGAGCATCTCGAGTGCGTCGATCCTGGAGCTGGTATGTTATTGTGTCAATGGATTTATTTTATTAGAAAGTGGTAATGCTTTATTTATATTGATAATGTTTTTTTTCAGGAGCTCGCCTTCGATGGGACCCAACGGAGCCCATTGATTTGGACACAGTGGAGCCTTCATCTGATGGGGCGGTCGTGCCATGCAGCATTTATGAGGAGATGTGTAGATGTGCGTTACGCTCGACTCACTCCTTGTGGGAGAGTAAGAGTGTCAATGAAGACCTCTGGAAAAGGCTTCAGAGGTCAGAGAGGGAGAAGGAGTCTCTGGCCAAAGAGGTCAGAGACTTGAAATCGCAATGCGAGTTCCTACAGGCACGGGAAAGGGGTGAGGAGGACTGGCGCACGGCTATGATTGACTACTCTCGCTATTGGACTACAATCAGGAACAGCGTGCAGACCAGTCGGGAGTTGGTGGAGCAGCGGATGCAGATAGAGCTGTTATCTTAGAAAAGCCAAGACTAGAAGGATTTTTGCACAAGTGTGCAAGAGTGGGGGCAGAAGGAAAAAGATCACAAGCATCTGTATAAGTGAGAATGTCTCACTTATCGGCAGCATTACCGTGATTCTACCATCGAAGCTCAATCCTTGCAGGTATTCCTTGATGTCATTGGCGCATCCCAAGCTTTCGAGAAGTTTCAGGAGCAGGTGACAGTAAGCGCATCACCAGAAAGAGAAATGACTCTTCCCGGAGGCGAGACTACTGTCCCCACTTTCTTCCCTGATCCACCTTGCTGGACTAGTGTGGAAAAGGGAAAGGTAAAAGTTGGAGCTACTCTGGGGAACAGCGTATGGTCTGAACTAATGGAAGATGAGATTATGCAGCGTCTATGGGTTGGTTTAGAACAGCTCCCCTTTGCTGCGGAAGCAGGACCATCGCGAGTAAGTTTAAACATTATTGAATCTAAATTTTCTAATTATGATGTCAAGTCTTTTGCTCATGTATTTGCCATATACAAGTACAAGAATTGGAGGGGGAAGGCGAACAGGATGAGGAACAAGCACAAGAAGAGAAGCGTAATAGCGAAGAGCGTCCTCTTGCGGAGCCGACGTTGGAGCAAGGGCCTCGTGGGGATGGCATTCCTCGTGAAGGAATATCTTCTAAGAAGGACGGCCCACTTGAGGATGATTTATTAGGCTTGGAGCCTGACCTAAAGGATACTGGTGATAGTGGCACTAGGGGAGATGCGTAACTGTAACTTACGCATGATTTTATTGATTGGGATTGAATAATGGTTATATGAATGTTGAAAAGACTAGTATTTAGATCTTCTGTATGGTTTTAAATGCTATTTATTTTATTTTGGTTTTATATGTTTATTTGCAAAGCGTAAGTGTAGTTGTTAAAGGTTTAGAATAAGTTATGTTGTTATGAGATGGGATTGCTAGTTTAAGGCCATCGCGGGCCATCATGTAACATTTGTGTAAAATATTAGGGAACTAGTTTTAGGCCGTTGCGAGCCATCACTAGTTTTAGGTCGTTGTGGGCCATTGCTAGTTTAAGGCCATTGCGGGCTGCCACTAGTTTAAGGTCGTCGCGGGCCGTTGCATAATTCTGGAAGCATAATTAATAATAATGTACATTTCTGCATAATTGCACTAAAATGATCAATAAGCGTAAATAGCGTACATAAAGAAATGTGAATGGCATAATGAATAGCAAGCGTAAATATGTATGTACATATTAAAGAGGATTGACAACGCAAACTGCTAAGCGTAAAAAGGCAAAATTAGTAAAGACGTGAAGATGCGTGTAAATGTCATTCAGATCAATCACTAATTCGTAATTGTTTCTTGATGGCCTTTACGTTCAGTGATGTGTAAGGGCGGGGAGATTTGCGGCCTGACTCTTCTACACCACCGTCCTAAAATGGTAGGTTGGCCCAGGCTAGACTATCATCGTTCGCTTCGGTTTGTTCAGGGATTCGGGGATGGGTCTGATCACCCGATGTTTCTACCTCCGAATCCCATTCCTCTTCGATATTGTTGACAGTCCTGGGGGTGATTTCGTCACCGTGTATTACAACCTCTCCCCCTGTGTAGGGTAGGTGTATTTCTTGATGAATTGGTGATGAAACTGTCCTTAGTTGTGCTAGCCAGGACCTCCCTAGAATTAAGTTGAACTCGGGCATCTCCTCAACAACAAGGAATGTGGCATCCGTTGGGAATTGATCCCCTGTCACAAATTCGATGCACACCGTCCCCTTGACCTGAACCCTTGCTCCGTTGAATGATTTTATGCATGTTGTCATTGTGGGACTGATCTAGTCGACCAGACGCAACCTATCCACGATGGGATAAGGAATGACATTTGTAGCTGCGCCATCGTCCACATGCACCCTTCGGATCCAGTATTAATCGACCCGGATGGTGATAAACATGGGTTCCATGGTCACCTGACCTTTCTCAGGATCATCTTTGATGGATTCATCATGAAAGGTCAACGTGGTAGGTTTAGGTCGCTCAGCGTCAGAGGGAAACATGACAGCGTGTATCGCTTCCTCCTCCACTGGTAAGCTTTCCTCCACAGGTATGGATGTCAGCATGCGGACCATGGCCTCACGGTGTTTTTGAGACGTCATGAGCAGGTCCTAGAGGCTCAACATTGTATTTTTTTGTTTCAGAGCCTATTTGACCTGCGTAAACACGTCGAGGAGATCTCTTTCTTTACTGGCTTGTTTGTCCCCTTTGTCTTCTTCCATTCTCCCTAAGAGACGGATCTCCTTGGGCGGAACAGCGTCGGTTGGGGAGTTGTTCTTTTTCTTGCCAAGGGACGGTGGTTGCGTTTTTGTACCCTTGTCTCGCCCAGAAGGCGTAGACGCAAGGATAGAGGCCAAGGGCCTAGGCCTAGCGAAGCCTAGCGTAAGGTGATTCTTTGCAGTATTACTAGACACATCCCCTTCCTTTTGTTTATTAGGTGATGGTTGGTGATTTGTGTTAGAAGCTTGCCCCTGCGTAAAAGGGGCAGCTGGTGATTTTGGCACCCTAAGAATGAAAGGCGCCTTAGGTGTGGGCACGGACATGGCCGCGGCTTTATTGTCACTGGGAGGCTAAGTCAAATCTGGAGAAGGCACCCGAATGATGAAGGGTGGCCTTGAGGCACCACTAACTACCAATGAAAAGTTTGTCACCCTTGGTGAGTTGGTAGGTACATGCAAAATAAAAGGTTGTTTGGGTGGTACTTTCCTCTCACTGTCTGTACTCACCATGTTGATTGTGTAGGGTACGTTTTTTGCGTTCAACGGATCCTTGTACACATGCAACGCTTGGTTTTCCGGACGCATTGGACTACTGCCGTCTAATTTGAGTGAACCATCATCAATCATGCATTGAATATCATCTTTTAATGCCCAGCAGTAATCTGTATCGTGACCACACAACTAGTGGTAGTCACAGAAACGGTCTAGCCTGAAAGACCTCGGAACTGGTGGTTCATTGGGTAGGGCTAAAGAAGGATTCTTAAGCAGTTCACAATGACGTCTGTGACACTTCAGAGCTTCTTCGGATACCTTCTTGGTCTGAATGTATCTTGCTCCTAACAATTGTTTCAATAGTTCTGAGTGTTTCACAGGCAAGGCTGTATACTTTGAGCGATCTTTACTCTCAAAGCTTGGTTTTAGCTGAGGGGGCTTTTCAGCGGCAGATGTGTCCTGGCTGGTACTACTTGCACTAGTTGTGGTCTTGAGTGGTGTCGTAGGTACCTTCTTGTTTTTATTCTTAGCACCTTCAGCCAGCGCAGCTACCATCGTTGTTGTTGTCTTACCTTTATCCTTGCCCTTGTTGTTAGCATTTTTGTAGGCGACATATGCCGGGTCCTTGCTAGCCTCCGCAACATCCTGGATGCTTTTGGTCTGGGCAAAAGCCTGATGTAAGGAGCTGGGGGAAAGATAATACACCTTAGATTTGATAAAATCATTAACTGCTCCTTTGAATATGGCCAGCAAATGGGCCTCCGCGATTGGCTCACGGATTTCATTCAAAGTAGCACTCCACCACTGTATAAACTTTTGGACTGGTTCGAGCAGGTCTTGTTTCACTCCCATGAGTTAATCTAACGTGACCTCCAACTTTAGGTTGTATTTAGAGCAAGTCACGAACTATGTCAGGAGCTCTTCCAAGGTTGAGATGGAAGAGCGAGGGAGGGCTCGATACCAATCTAAAGCTTTCCCTGTCAGAGACATAACAAACACACAGATGATTGTGTGAGGCCACTACTGTAACAACAAAGATTCGGATCTGAAGGTAACCAGGTGAGCGTTGGGATCTCCCTCCCCATTATATTTGGTGAAATGGGGTAAGGACATCCTCAGGGGAAATGACAGCATGGGAACCGCTGGACTAATAGGATCATCTTGGTAGAAGTCCATGATCTGTATAGTATCTGAGCCAGCGGCCTTAAGGTGCCTAACCTCCTCAGTGAGGGTCTGAATAAGCAAAAAGGCCTGATCTAAGCCTGTGGATGAAGATTTTTGCGTAGGAGGAATAGGGGGTTGAGCTGGAAGAGCGGTACCAGGGAGTGGAAATGGAGGGATGGTTTGGCCGGCAGATGGTGCGACGGGGATCCCTGTAGACAGAGGTGCCTGTGAGGACCACCACCCACCGATTTGAGAAGAGAGATTATCTGCCGCCGGCTGTGAGGGATAGGGATAAGGATATTGTGGAACCATCTGAGAAATATCTGTTGCGGGTGCAACTGAGGGTTGCATGCCATATACCGTAGACTAGTTATGTTGTGCCACGGGGATGATCCACTGACTTGCGGCAAGCTGTTGGACGGATGTTTGTGGCTGAACGATGACTGTGATCTGTTGTGTTGGAGGGGGCGGCAGTGACAAATTTTGTGCCGAATTTTGCACCGAGCGAGTTGTAGATATGGCATGGGGTTGGATCTAAGGGATGAAATGGGGCATGGTGGATGCTGAAACCACCGACGGAATGTTGATTACACGTGGTGACGAGACCGCCCCCATGTTATTTTGGGGTATTTGCACTTGCAGCCCAGATGGCTACGTAGTGGCTTGCGGGATGATAGGAATGTGGGTTTGTGTGGTCATGGCGGTATTAAGATGGGCGGCTTCTCCATTGAGAAGGAATAAGGGATTTATGTAGGTATGGGGACTAAGAGTGTGATATGAATGTTCAGACTGGGCTGCAAATTCATCATCTTCTTCCTCCCTATTCTGGGGTTCCAGCATAGCCCGTGTAGCCTGGCTCCTAGCTATGACCAACTATGTTATAATTTCATGGTGATTTTTTGTTAAAGGAATGATGTTGTAGGGTGTTGGAGTAAAATCCTGACCCCCTCGGTGGATCATCTCAAAATTTTGTTTCGCCTCGATTTCGGCTCGGCTGAGAGCAAGCTTCACCTGGATCTTGATGCAAATGAAGTTATATTTCTCAAGCATCACGATGGTGAAAACAAGATCTTTGCCCTGTAACCTCAACGAACGACGCGATGGTCCCTGAGGTCCTATAACACTAGAGGCTAGTCCAGTGGCGATGATGGGGTTCACAGATGTGGCACCCGAGTCAGTGGTAATCATGGCGGCTGTGGTTGTGTATGCAGAATCCATTGATCAAGTAGGTTAATGGCAAAAAATGACTGGATCTAAAAGGCGGTGGACAAAGAAGATCGCTATTAGGCTTTCTACCCTGTAGGATTCCAAAGGAATCGTTACTGTGACCGATCTACACCGCACAATGTTTCGTAAACTTCCC